>SCDY01000216.1:0-90157 GCA_004143825.1 Drosophila micromelanica
ACTCTCTTCTTACTATCTCTCTCTCTCTTCTTACTATCTCTCTCTCTCTTCTTACTATCTCTCTCTCTCCTTACTCTCTCTCTCTCTCTTACTCTCTCTCTCTCTCTTACTCTCTCTCTCTCTCTCTTTCTCTTTCTCTCTCTCTCTCTATCTCTTGCTCTCTCTCTCTCGTCCCCTTTCTCTCACTCTCTCTCTCTCGTACCCTCACTCGGGTACTCTCTCTTTCTCACTCTCTCGCACTCTCACTCTCTCTCCTACTCTCTCTCTCGTACTCTCTCTCTCTTTCTCGTACTCTCTCTCTTGTACTCTCTCTCTCTCTCTCTCGTACCCTCACTCGGGTACTCTCTCTCTCTCACTCTCTCTCTCTCTCACTCTCTCTCCTACTCTCTCTCTCTCTCTCGTACTCTCTCTCTCTCTCTCTCTCTCTCTTACTCTCTCTCTCTCACTTTAACATTCCCCGCAGCCTCACCTGAGAAGGGTCCAAATCCCCGCGCATTTAAATCCTCGCCCTCGGACTGCACCGTCCACTCGAGAACGGCAAAGCAAACGCCCTGCATGGGCTCCTCGCAGAGCGGCCCCGCGCCCGTCGTCAACTGAAATCCGTTGACCAGCGAGCTATTGAAATCCCTGCGTGCATCCGTGTCAGAGATCTTGGTCTGCGTGGACCAAAAGTCCGGCTGCTCGTAGTCGCTGAGATTGAGGAGAATATTTGTGCCACAGTTGCGCGGACCGAGCGCCCAAATGCGCTGCACCAGCTCGAAGGGCGTCAGTACACTCAATCCATGGAGCTGCAGTTCCGCCAGCGCGGCAATCAGTTGACTCCGGATGGAGGCCAGCAGCGTGGAGAACTTCTCCGAGAGCAGCGTGTTGCGCGGCGTGGCAGCGAGCTCCTAAAGGGAGGCAGAGATTAGGTAAATGTCAATCCCAGCTTAACTCAACTCACCTTGAAGACGTTCGCATGCTGTTCCAGGAGCTGGACAGCCTCGTGGGGCAGGGGCAGGGCGATGACGCGCAGTGTGCCCAGCTTGTTGAGGGTTTGCTGTGTGGCAATCTTCCTGGTCACATCCTTGTCGTCGGCGGTTTTCACAATCGTCTCGTTGACCATGTCGACAATGGCATCCGGCACAATGGTCTCCCGGAAGGAGACAATCGGCTTGGACACGTTCACCTTGATCTTGGCATAGCTCTGCTCCAGATCGTGGACACACTTCTCCACATGCACCTCACCGAGGGTGGTTATCACATGCTCCCCGGTGGGCGCAACGGAAACCTGGACACAGGCATCCGCCTGATTCAGGAGCTTCAGTCCCTTGACCAGCTTGGGCATATCCTGCGGATGCACTGGCTCAATGGCCACGCGCAATATGGGCGTGGCCATGACGCTCAGCTCACTGAACGAGGTGCAGTCGAGGGTGCTGCTCAGCGTCGCCGTCTTGACGATGTGCGCCTCCAAGCCGCCAATGCCCACAATATTGCCAGCGGGCACCTCCTCCAGCAGCTGCAGCTCACCGCCCATGAACATGTAAAGCTCCCCAACGGTTACCGCTGTGGCATACGGCGCCTGCTCCGGCACACGATGTGCCGGCTGGCGCGGATCGTGCTTGGGCGTCAGATTGTACAGTTGCATGCCCCGTCTCAAGGTGCCGCTAAAGACGCGCGCAAAGGCAATGAACTCGAATTCATTACGTTCCAGTTCCGGCTCCGGCTCCGGCTCTGATTGCTCCTGATCCGTCTTCGTGGCCAGCTGCTCCATGCCCGCCGTGAGCTGATCCAGCGTGGACTGTTCGCTCTGCTGCTGCTTGCGCTCCTCAATCCTGCGACGCACTTCATCCCGACGCTGTTGGAGCTGCGCATCCGTCAGCCGCTTGGGTCGATTCTGGGGCAGTTGGCTGACATGGACGGGCGTCATCTTGGACACAAATGCAATCACATTCTCGCTCTGCGCATCGCAGCTGCGGAAGCTCTCCTTCAGCGCCAGCGTTTGTGCCGGCAGCGAATTCAGCTCCACATTGGCCGGATAGAGCAGGCGCTGGGCGCGCTCCTCGCCGATGCAGTGCGGCGCCGGCACGTGACGCACCACCATCTGGAGCACACTGCGATCGATGGGCAGCCACTGGCCCAGCACCGCCTTGATCTGCAGCTTGGGATCGGTCAAGCGCAGATCCCGTGCGGCCAGCTTGAGGCCCAGTTTCTCGGCTATCAGCGGCAGCTTGTCCTTGTCCTTGCGCACCGCGATGATGTCGTACAGGCTCCAGATGTTCTCCAGCACGAACTGCACAAACATCGGTTTCTTGGCCTTCTCCTGTGCCCCGGCCACCGCGCACTTCCTCTTGCTGTTGTAGTAGAAATCGCCCCAGAGCACTTTTTCCAGCTCGTCGCGCGGCATTTCCAGGCGCTCCGCATAGGTGGCCGCAAAATCGCCGACGGCAAATGCCCAGCCATCGTAGGCGGAGCAGAAGACCACATTGCCCGCGGCGGGTGAGAAATAAAGCTCGGAATCATCGACATTTTCTAGAGCGGATTCGTAGTTGTTTTTGTCGCTCAAATCCTCCTTGGCCAGCACATCGGAGGCGAATATGCTGCCCAGCACAGCGTTCACCTGCTCGAGCACTTGGCTCAGATGAAAGTAGGCATCCAGCGGTGTCATCTGCTTCTCCAGCATCAGGCGATCCAATTTGTTGAGCAGCAGCACCGGCTTCAGTTGCTCCTCGTAGATTTGCTTGAGGCAGGCGCGTGTCTGTGGACCCACGCCCTCGACCACATCCACAACGACAATGGCGCCATCGCACAGACGCACCGCCGTCGACACCTCACTGGAGAAGTCCACATGGCCAGGGGAATCAATCAGATTGATCAGGTAATCCGCATTGCTGTCGTCCTGGTAATACAGCGAAATGCTGCTGCTCTTCATGGTGATGCCGCGCTCCTGCTCATCCTGGCGGCTGTCCATGTACCGCAATTTGCCTGCCCCCAAAAAAAAAAACAAATGTCGCATCAAATTGAAATCGAAAACAAAAGTACAGCAACAACAACAAACCGGCCATGCGTTGTGAAATGATGCCGTTACTCGCCACGAGGGAATCCGCCAGCGTTGTCTTGCCGTGATCCACGTGCGCCAATATGCATATGTTGCGCACCTGTCGCTGTTGCTTTTGGAGCAGCACCAGTTGCTCTGTGTCCACCACGGGCATTTTTTTGTTAAATTTCGTTTACCTGTTGCCGAACTGTTTAAAACTGAAATAAGCCAAAAATCGGCTTTTCTATCGATAACACCGATAGGCACAACGAGTACATTGGCAGTGCTGTAAAAGCTCAATCAGCTGTTGCGCCAATTGGCATCGCTTGGCGCCAAAAAAGTACTCAAAACCAAATTCAAATAGGACAATTTCATATAAGCATTCTATTTAATGAAAACTCATTTAAAGCAGGTTACAAAAATGCATTTCGATAGTGTTTTGTGTGTTGTTTGTCGTGTCTGTCAGCTTTGCTAGGTTTCTAATAAGTATTACTCGGCTCAGGTAGGCTGGACAATGGTTTACTTGATGGCGCAATTGGCCAATTTGCTGGTCAACTGTTCTCCCTCCGGTGTTAGCAGCAAATTGTCCCTCCAAACGGCCACGCCTGCGGCATTGGTTTTCAAATCAACCGACAGTTTCTCCCACACCTTCTTCTTCGGATTCAACTGCTCGTCGGGCGTGCCGCTGTAGCCCTCAAAGGCCAGGCGACCGCCAGCAGAAGCTGTTGCCGGCACCACAATGGGCTCCACGACGGTGTGATCAGCGCTGTGTGTGAATAAGGCAATAAATTATCGCTTAAAGATGATCAGTTTGGGGGCACTCACTTGGAGGTGCACAGAACCATGCCCTCGGACAGGATGCCGCGCATTTTGGAGGGCTTCAGATTGCAGAGAACGGCCACCAGGCGCTGATCCAGCTCCTCCACGGTCACGAATTTGACCAGGCCACTGATAATTGTGCGTGGTTGCGCCTCCGCCAGGTCAATCTTTAGCACATAGAGTGTATCCGCATCGGGATGACGCGCCACCTCAACGATTTTGCCCACACGTATGTCCAGACGATGCGGCGCATCCTCATCAGCGGCGCCCGCAGCGGACGCAGCATTGGCCTTCACCTTGGCAGGCGGTGGATACGCGGCGGCAGTTAGTTTTCTAATTAAATAAAAAAATATATATAAAAGAGATCTTGAGATATTTAGACGAAGCTACTAACTGCAACTCGGGGCTCTCGAAGGCCTTGCGTATGGGATCCAGCAGGCGGTTTATGTACTTCTCCACGGAGGCCTTCAAATCGCCCGGATGCAGCTTGTTATCCGCGTAATACTGCTCCAGTTCCGAGTACTGAAGGAAGGTAACATCGCCACCGTTGTCGGCAGGCCGGTTGATCTCGAAGCCCTCGCCATCCTTGAAGAGCGAGAAGAGCACGTGCTTGACAAAGGAGAGCAGGCCATTGTCGGCAATGTTGCCCGGCTCGCAGAAGGCCTTCTTCAGCTTCTTCTTGACGTTGGCGGGCGAGTCGAGCAGGTCGATTTTGGAGTCCTCCTCCGAGGAGGACATCTTGCCGCCAGCCAAGCCGGGCACTGCAAAATGGATTAATTAGGGATCTACAAATCCAGATTAAGATTCATCTGCTGACTCACCCATGGGATTCATCAAGTGAATACGCTTCTCGTAGCCCAGTTGCGGCAAATACTTTTCGGAGAATGTGAATATCTTGCGCTGATCCACGCCACCGAACTGTGCGTCCACCTTCAGGTACTCCTCATCCAAGCCCTGCAGACCCGGATACAAGAGACAGGAGAGCAGGGGAAATTCGACCTGTTTGACCACCTCGGCGCCGGCTTTCTTGGCATCGTGTATGGTCACCAGCGAGCTGAGCCTGTACACGTCCAGCGTGTACTCCTTGGACAGCTGATAGTCGCTGCCCTGGACGAACTTCAGCTTGTCCAGCGGAACCCCAATCGAGCTGAGCATCGCCTTGATCACCTGCTCGTAGTATTTGGTGCGCAGAGCGAGCAGCGACCACGGCGCCTTCATGTTGTCCAGATAGGCGTGCAGATCGGCAAACAGAATGGTCACCTCGCAGCCGGCCTTCAGAAAGTCCGCGATCTTCGACATGGGCACAAAGTAGGCGACATGAGGTTTTCCCGTTGTTGCCGTGCCCCAATAGATTTTCAGATCGCGCTCTTGCAGGATTTTTGTCAGCTTATCTTCGCCCAGCGTCTCCTGCAGATTGCGCTGGATGAGCTGTTTCTTCTCGTCGGCGGTTAAAGTTGTTCCAACCATTTTTTTTTTGATTTATTTTAGTTAATTCGCCTTGCGAAATAGTTGCCGAAGAGGAAGAAGAAGAAGTTAACTGCATGCGTGGTGGCTGTGCGAGATCTGGCAGCGCTGTCAGCTGTGCCGCAACTCAAGCCGGCATACGTAAACAAACTGTTGCTGCTGCAATTACTCGATACTTTTTGCTTAGCTTGCTAAAGCTAATGTGTTGCTGGCGTGCTGCAAATGCGCTTTGCCGCCAAGAACTGCAACTACAACATCTTAAAGCTATCTGGCTACGCTGACTTGTTATCGACATCTGGCAACACTATCAGCTGTTTTGCTGCACTTTTTACTCGATTCTTTTTATCATATTATGTTAAATGTGCAACGCGCCAAAATGCTGAGGCAGTTTATCCGTGCCACACATAAAAGCTGTCACAGTGAGGTGCGCGTGCGTTTCGCGCCCAGTCCCACGGGCTACCTGCATCTGGGCGGCCTGCGCACGGCTCTCTACAATTTTCTGTACGCGCGGCATTCGGGCGGCAAATTCCTGCTCCGCATCGAGGACACGGATCAAACGAGGCTGGTGCCCGGCGCCACCGAGCGGCTCATCGAGGATCTGCTCTGGGCGGGCATTGAAATCGACGAGGGTCCCGGCTGCGGCGGCGCCCACGGACCCTACATCCAAAGCCAGCGCACACAGTTCTACAGGTGAGTTGGATTCCTTTGATGAATCATGAATTAAGATCCAATCTTCTTCCAATAGTGAAGCGGTTGAGCGTCTCCTTGCGAGTGGCAACGCCTATCGCTGCTTCTGCACGGAGCGCCGCCTGGAGCTGCTGCGCAAGGAGGCGCTGCGCACCCGCCAAGTCCCTCGCTACGACAACAAATGCCGCCACCTGACCGAGGAGCAACTCACCCAGCTGCTGGACAAGGGCACGCCGCACTGCGTACGCTTCAAGCTGACGGAGCACCTGGAGCCGCTGTCGGATCTCATCTATGGCAGCGTGCAGCACAACGTCAGCGCCACCGAGGGGGATCCGGTGATCATGAAAAGCGATCAGTTTCCCACGTACCATTTGGCCAACGTGGTGGACGACCACCTGATGGGCATCACGCACGTCCTGCGCGGCGTCGAGTGGCAGATATCCACATCCAAACATCTGCTGCTCTACAAGTGGGTTAGATTTCTAAAATAAGGGTTGCGAAAAATGGAACTTGGGATTTGCTGAAGGTCCGTCTTGTGGTCGGTCTGTTCAAGCTGGAGAATTAAAACTGGGTTATAGAATCAGGTTGATTAGCGTATATTAAGCTGTTAAGATTCTGTGGCTACCGCCAGTAGAGGCGTGGCAAATTGAGATAATCTATATGTATCCGTATGTTTTAAAGCTAACAAATTATTTGTGAAAAATGTATCTTAAGGTTTGCTGAATGTCCGTCTTGTTGTCGTTCTGTTAAAGCTACAGATTTGAAACTAAGTATATAGAATCAGCGTATGTTTAGCTGTTAAGATTTTTTGGTTACGGCCAGTGAGGGCGTGGCAAATTGAGCTAATCTATACAGCTCCGTATGTTTTAAAGCTAACAAATTATTTGTGAAAAATGTATTTTGGGATTTGCTGAATGTCCGTCTTGTTGTCTTTCTGTTATATAGAATAAGGTTGAGCAGCGCGTCTTTAAGTGTTAAGTTTTTTTATTTACGCCCAATGGGGGCGTGACGAATTGAGATAATCCATATAGCTTCGTAGGTTTTAAAGCTAATAAATTATTTGTGATCTCCTCTAAAGGTCATCCTCTATAATTCTATATATATAATTGGAATCAGAAAATTTTATAGATAGTTTTCTGATGACTTCCTCTATCGAGCAGTAAAATTTTTATACATCTTTTTCCATTCTTTTCCAGGAAAATACATTATACTCCCGACCTTTTTCTACTCTTATCAGTTATCTCAATTTTCACCCGTTTTCTCTTCGCAGAGCTTTTGGCTGGCATCCCCCGCAATTTGGTCATCTGCCACTCCTCGTGAACGCCGACGGCAGCAAGCTGAGCAAACGTCAGGGCGACATTGGCATCCAGCAGTTCCGGGAGCGCGGCTACTTTTCCACAGCGCTGCTCAACTACATCGTCTCCGCCGGCGGCGGCTTTGAGCACCGTGTCCATGCCAGGCCGCAGCTTTATTCGCTGTCCGAGCTGGCGCAGCAGTTTCGCTTGGAGCGCGTCAATGCGCATCCGAGTCGCCTGAACGCGGAGCTCCTCGATGACTACAATCGGCTGGAGATTAAGGCGCGCCTGGCGCAGCAGCCGAGCCGCCGTCAGCTGGTGGAGCATGTGCAGCAGCTGGTGCGGCGGGCGTATCCAACGCAGTGAGTTCCTGAAATTGAAAAACCCAAACGAGCTTTTATTCACTTTGAATTTACAGCGGCAATCTGGACCTGGCCGAGGGACACATTTTGGCTGTGCTTCAGTGGGCAGCGCAGCGCCTGACTCTGCTGCAGGATTTAACCAGCGGCAAGCTGAGTTTCCTCTGGGTCAAGCCCAGCAATTTTGTGCTGAACGATTTGTCGCCGGAGCAGCTGCAAAAGCTGCTGCAGCAATTGGACGCCTTGGAAGACTTTCACAAGGATCAATTGAATACAACCCTCAAAAGTTACGCCCACGCGGAGGCCATCAAGTTTCCCGGTTTGATGAAAACGCTGCGCGGCGCTTTGAGCGGACTGCAGGAAGGACCCGGCGTGGCGGAAATGATGGAAATTCTGGGAAAATCAACGGTGCTCCAACGTCTGCGGGAAAGCACCGGAAAACAGTCCCAGCAACAACAACAGCAACAAAATTGAACTCTGACTAAATTTTATTTAGTGATAAGATTTGAAGATTTGATTTGAATGTGTATATATATACATATAGTTAATTATCGTTTTTTTTTTTTTGTATTGTATTTGGAGTATAAGTTTAATGAGTAAATATTACGTTAAATTCATGGCAAACATTTACTTAAGCACCGCTCCATATTCCATATTTGTTTTGGCTTCATGCATAGACCACGCCTACTTTTATAATTTATACGTATATATATATTTAATGGAGATATTTTTTTGTAATACTGGCTGCTTAGCTAAAGTCACGATTCGATAGCACTATGGGCGCCACCAGGCTCCAGCCGTAGATGAATACGCCCAGCCAGCTGGATATGATCTTGACCCACATCGAGGCCTCGTTGCCATTAAAGAGCTGAATGTCCGAGTTGGGCTTGTACCAATTGGTCAGCGTCATCATCACGTAAAGGGAAGCTACGAATACACAAATATACCAATATATGATTTATATAGTTCGATTTTAAATTACTTATTTTCTCTTTTTATACGAATGATTTTGAAATACTTCCAATTATATTATATTATACTAAATTGTGAAGAATGGAAATTAGAGATTGTATTAGAGAAATCATTTTTCCAAATGATGAACAAAATAATTCTAATACAAATTTTGTTTGTAGATAGCTGGTGGCCTCCCCCAAAATTGCATCCTTAATATCCTAGACCCATAGGTCTCATATTTGAATAACCGATAAGTTTGTCAAAACTAACCCGATTTTCATGTTTGACGGCATTCTGATCATGATTTTTCATTAAAATTGATTCTACATTAATAATTGATTAATTTTTGAAAACAAATTTTTTTTTAATTTTTTTGATAAAATATCACCAACTCTCCCTTTATTAATTTTTGAAAAAAAAAATTGTTAAAAATTTAAAATCGCGAGTTTTTTTTAATTTGATTTTTTTGGCCACAAAAAGTATAAATAACAACATTTAACATGATTCTGAGGTGATCAAATTTTTGGTCAAAAAACATGTCAAAATTGAGAAAAATTTGGACATATAAAGCTCTTGGACCCATAGGTATCACATTTCAAAAAGCAATAAATTTGTCAAAACTGAACCGATTTTCATGTTTGATGGCATTCTGATCATGATTTTTCATTAAAATTGATTCTACATTAATAATTGATTAATTTTTGAAAAAAAAATTTTTTTAATTTTTTTGATAAAATATCACCTACTCCCCCTTTATTAATTTTTGAAAAAAAAAATTGTTAAAAATTTAAAATTGCGAGTTTTTTTTAATTTGATTTTTTTGGCCACAAAAAGTATAAATAACAACATGATTCTGAGTTGATCAAATTTTTGGTCAAAAAACATGTCAAAATTGAGAAAAATTTGGACATATAAAGCTCTTGGACCCATAGGCATCACATTTCAAATAGCAATAAATTTGTCAAAACTGAACCGATTTTCATGTTTGATGGCATTCTGATCATGATTTTTCATTTAGATCGATTCTACATTCAAAATAAATTCATTTTGGAAAAAAAATTTTTTTTGATTTTTTTGGAAAAATGTCGCCTACTCCCCCCTTGTAAACGTTCGGAAAAAAATTTTTTCAAAATTTAAAATTGGGAGTTACCTTTTTTATTCGATTTTTCTGGCCACAAAAAGTATAAAAATCAACATTTAAGATGATTCTGAGGGGATACATTTTTTTGTCAAAAATCATGTCAAAATTGAGAAAAATTTGGACATGTAAAGCTCGTGGACCCATAAGTCTCATATTTGAAACACCCATAAATTTGTCAAAACTGAACCGATTTTCATGTTACTGAACCGATTTTCATGTTTGATGGCAATCTGATCATGATTTTTCATTAAAATTGATTCTACATCAAAAATCGAGAAATTTTAGAAAAAAAAATTTTTTGATTTTTTTGGAAAAATATCGTCTACTCCCCCCTTGTATATTTTCGGAAAAAAATTTTTTTCAAAATTTCAAATTGCGAATTTCCTTTTTTATTTGATTTTTCTGGCCACAAAAAGCATAAAAATCAACATTTAAGATGATTCTGAGGGGATAAAATTTTTTGTCAAAAATCATGCCAAAATTGAGAAAAATTTGGACATGTAAAGCTCGTGGACCCATAAGTCTCATATTTGAAACACCCATAAATTTGTCAAAACTGAACCGATTTTCATGTTATCATGATTTTTCATTTAAATTAATTTTATATTTTAGCTCAATGCGATTTAAAAAAATTTTTTTCCGTGAAAAAAGAGAATAGTAATATGTATATAATATGTAATCTAAAATACTTCTTTTGATTAAACTCACCGCAGACGAGCACAGTGTGGAAAGCGGTCCAATTGTAGGTGACGCCCTCGACTTCATTGTCGGTGATCTTTTTGTCGCCGCCGTCGCCCGTCTCTGTGTCTGATAGAGCTTCTGTTAAAACTATATTAGTTACGGATGTCGCGGCATATTTAACACAGTTTCGTTACCCAACCAAAATCAACGTTGGTTAGTGGAAAGTTTATGCATAACAAAAATACGTGTATGTTCAATAATATAATTACAAAAAAAGAATAGAAGAAAGTGTTAGTAACTTGTTAGCCAACATGTTTGTACAGCAAAAATGAAAAGTGGAGAATGCAATTGTGGAGTATTACAAAAGTTAATGAAACGGACGAGCTATGAAACTGTGCAATGTGCGTGACAGGACAATAACAATAAACAACGGCAGGCCGCATTTCAAATATCCTTGCAGAGATACAGTGTTGTGCGCAATATATAAATGAAATTATATATTAGCTACTTAATATATAAATATAGTAAATATATATAATATAAATACTATACAATTTCAACTCTGAATTTAATTGAGAAATATTGTGAAACAAAAAAGTTCCTTGAATATTAACCAATTTTTGATTAATATATCTATATCTATATCATATAATATAATATACGATGTGCCTTTTTTTACAATATCTAACAAAAACTAATTTCTCAACCAATTGATCCTATAGCTGTTAAGCTCAAATAACAAATGTTTACAGAAGCTCTTAATTTAAATTTATACAAATATTAATTTTTTGAGCAATTGTTTCTATCGGAGCTATATGATATAGTGTTTCAGACTTTGATATATATAGCTTAAAGAGTGTTATATGCAAATATGCATAGAAATAGATAGAAATACGGACATGGCAATTTCAACTCGGATTAAGCACATGTATTCTATATATAACACCCTCTGCAAGGATATACTGATGAGCCTTTGTTTGGCACGTACCACGTTTCTCGCTGTTGTCATTGTTAATCTTGGAAACTTCCACGGCGGAGCTGAAACAATTGTACAGGATGCACAGCAGCCAAACAACCAGGCCAATAATGTTGGTCGTATCGAAGGTGACCTTGGTGTTGTGTGTGGGCGGTGCAACGGTTGTTGTGGCATTCGCCAAGTCCTCCATGAGCCCAAACATGCCAGGATTGCAGGCCTTTTCTGTGTGACAAATAAGACAGGACATATAACAAATGTTGTTATGAAAGCTGATTGAGAAAACCAACCCGGATTGTTGGCCACAGCGGACCAGGTCAAGTAGACGGTGTACAAGGTGACCAGCGAGCTCTGCAACAGTCCCGAGTGTGGCAAACGTTCCTGCACCGCCGGCAGCACCGACAAAACGCTGACAACCAGACAGAATATCAGATTAATCGAGATGAAGAACTTGTTGATGCCGCAGCCAGTGGACTGTGAGAAGGAATATAATTATTATTTGAGATATATTCCCGATTTAAATGCCACTCACTGTCGTAAAGTAGATATAGAGCAGTGTTATGCCCGTAAGCGAGGCAATATAGCCCAATAGGGTGACGCCAGCCAAAGCGTAATAATAGCCGCGATTATTCTCCGCATTCTCTGGAAATTAAAAAAGATTAATATATATCATAAATATTTTATATATAGATAATCAAGTTTAGTTTGAGTCATAATAAAATCTGTATTTTAGCTTCCTTTTTCTTGTCATCATTAAAACATATTTATATTGTAATTAGAAAAAATGCATTCAAGTATTTTTAGGCTCATTTTCCAAACATGTTCATGGATTATCAAAAACCCTAAAATACATATATACCCAAATTTACCCATAAAAACTTCAAGAATCATTTTTCAGCCAGGCTTTTCCAAAAATTGTGTAAAAATGTTTTCTAATAAGTTTACATAGACCATCAATCATTTTAAAGATATATAAATGTTTCTAAGTGTAAAGACCCTAAAATCAAAAAGTTTTTTATACAAATATTTCTAGTAATTTTCCACAAATATTTTTACAAATATTTCTAACAAATGTCCAAAAATATTTTTAAAAAATATTTCTAACAATTTTTCTAAACTATTTCTATACAAATATTTCAAATAATTTTCCACGCTCTTGTAAAACCTTGGGTGGTGTACAGGAAAATAAGGTTTTCGAAGAGCGTGGAAAATTATTTGAAATATTTGTATAAAAAACCTTGTTTTCCTGTACACCACCCTTACAGTTTGGGCTGTGCGTTGATCATCAATCAGTCAGTTAATCAATCAATTTCAATAAAAAAGCTATAGCTAAATATTAGTGTCAAAAGCTAAAAAAAATAATTTTTCCAACGTTGACAGTTCAGTCTGTGCACTTATCATCAATCAAGCAATCAATTGAACAGTCAATTAATCAATCAATCACTGAAAATCAAGTTTTTAGAGCTAAAAGTGAATGAAAACTCACCAATCCAGTTCTCAGCGACGCTGTGCGCAAAGTCCACAATGATGATCAGCTGGACGAGAATAAAGGCCAATCCGCCGATGAGGCCCACCCACATCATGGCCGGTCCAAAGGAGCCATCCGGTATGAAAATGGCCGCAATGGAGGCGCCAAAACAGATCAGAAACTTCAAAGGCCAAAACTCGTTTTGTATGTGGGAACGCGGATCACGCGAACTCTTCACGCCCAGCATAATTACGGCCATTAAAGTGAAGAAACAGGCGAGTCCGAAGCAGAGACGATAGACGGCCATATAGCCCAGGGCATATTCGCAGTCCACCTGCAGCGTGCCGGCGGAGAGTGTTCCAATTGTCCGGGAGCTAATTGTCGACGTGGAGTTCACACAGAACGGCAGCTTCTTCAGCGTGTCCTGCAAGCCGGGCGAGAGCGCGATGGCGCCCAGAACGGTGCCCACCAGCAACATGAAGGCGTACATGAAGCGCGACGAGGAGGAGTTCTTGCAGGTGGGGCAGGCGGAGCAGCACATGGAAGCAGCTGTGCCCGTGCAGCAGAGCGCGCACTGCAAAAGTAAGTAAATTATGAATAATAACAAAATTTGGCTAATTTAGCTAGTTTCACAACATAATTGCCATCACTGTGTATCGATTTTACTAAATGTAACAAGTTTAGCCCTTTCTTTTTAGCTTCTTTTCACGCCAAAGCTGCTTAATTTAATTATTAAAGCTAGCCAATTTAGGAGCTTCTTTTTAGCTGCTTTTCTCGTCCAAATTATCCCTTTTTAACTTAATTTAAACTAATTATCCCTTTCTTTTTAGCTTACTTACTAAATTGAACTATCAAAATTAGTACATTTTAGCTGCTTCTTTTTAGCTTCTTTTCACGCCAAAGTTGCCAGCACTGTGCATCGATTTTACTGCATTTGCTTGCCATATGCGCAATATGTTTTTCCCACTAGTGCACACAACCATTTGGTTTCTTAATACACACCTGCGCCACGGAACAAAGGCCCAAAGCAGCGCCCATCGTTTAAATGTCCAAATAAGTTGCGTTAATTACGATTTTAATAAATTTTTAGTCAATAATTGTCGCACTTGACGCGCTTTGTTTGTGAAAATGACTCGCTAGTGTTGTGCAGTGTGTTGGAAAACACAGCGTGTGGAGTGCACTCTGTTAATAACAGCGACCGTTGGAGGTCTAACAGCGGCAGGGCGATAAGTTGGTTAACAGCAACGCTGCTTTAATGTTGCCATGGCTGGAAAATATTGAAATGGAAATTTACCGTTCAGTTTTGTTTTGTGAGCGGTTGCGTCTGGTTGGTGCGGTTCCCTTTTAAACTGTGCGCAAATTGTGTGGTGCATTTTTTGAAACTGTAGTTGGTGGTGACTCTGCGACTGCGACTTCGTCTCTCTCTCTTCATCTGTGTGTGTGTTTGTGCTCCGTGCCCCGTATGCCGTGTCAGTGTGTGTGTGCGTGCATTTGAACAAGGAAAAGTGTGAAGAATCTGAAAGAAAGCGCAACTTCAAATCAAAGAAGAAAAAAAAAAACAAAAAACGCGAAAAATGGCAACTGAAGTAGCGCAAATACCCGCTGAGGAAACGCCAGCAGTTGCAGCCGCAGCAGCAGCGACCACAGAAAATGCTGCTGCCGCCGAGCAGGCGGAAAAACCTGCTGCCGAGCCTGTCGCCGCTGCCGTTGCCGTTGCTGAGAACGCTGCCGCTGCCGCTAACAACGCCCAAGACAACAACAAAGAGGATGCGAAGGCGTCGCCAGCCGCTGCCGCTGCCGATGGAGCCGCGGCCGATGCGAAGAAAGATGGTGGCGAAGCTGCCGCCGCTGCGCCAGCGGCCAAATCGGAAGCGCCAGCCCAGAAGTTCAATGTGCACAAGACCAACTTCGAGAAGGACATTATCTATCTGTATCAGTTCTCGCGCACCCCCCTGCTGCCCTCACTCTCGCCATATTGCCTGAAAGTGGAGACTTGGCTGCGTCTGGTGGCGCTCAAGTACGAGGTAAATTTTCCGCAGATCATTTTCCAGCAGTTTCTTTTTTCTCTCTTGCTAAACATATTTAACATTTACTTGATTTTCCCATTTCCCTGGCGGGTTTTTCATCATCACACATATTTTTTTTCTTTTCCTCTAGCATACATCTGTATTTTTGCGGTAGAGATTTTTTCTACACACATACGCACACTCATACATAAAAACCGCCATGATTGTGTGCTAAGCCTGTGACCTGCCCGCGCACCGCGCCCTATAGGCCAGCATGTGCTGAAAAGGGATACATTTAGCATTGCCTTTTCTTTCTATCCCGGCAAACGCACACTGAGACAGACTTCCAATGCGTGCCTGTATTGGTGTGTGTACTCGTATTTGAACCTGTAGCCGAGCCAGGCCAGGCGTTTTGTTGTTGCTGCTGCCGCTGCTGCTGCTGGATTTTATTCCTGTCTGTTCATGTTCATGTGTGTGTGTGTGTGTGTGATTGTGTGCGTCTACATAAAACAGCGTATACATAAAATTTGTGTGTGCGCCGACGCCGCTGCGCTGCGCTGTGCCTGGCCTCTGCCTAGCTGCCGTTTCGTTGTCATCGTCTCGCCTCTCTCACATAAGTTGTGCTTTATACTCCACACACACTCCCTCACTGCGAAGTTGTGCTTCAAATTTTGCACTTGGCACTCGCTCTCTTTGTTGTTTTCTCGCTCTCCCTCACAGCAACAGCAGCAGCAGCGGCTCCCATTTTAATGCTCTGCTCTTTGTCTTTGTTGCCGACTGCAGCTGCAGCTCTGCTTCATTTAGTTTTTTCAGTCTCTGTCTTTGCCTTGCACAAATTCCAAGCCCCGTTTGTGCCCGTTTTGTAATTGCTTTTAATAAAACAAAAATTGTTCTGGTCCCCCTTCACCCCACTGCTCTCCACCCACTCTTTAAATTACTGCGCCTTATCTTTTAAGTAGCTGCCCTGTCACTGTCCACATCGTCCACTCTGTCCGACTGTCCATTAACATCGCTCGCGACGCTCCAAAAGTTTTAAAGCTTTAGGCGCGCGCGCGATGCGTTTTGCATATTTTCCATCATATTTTTATAGACTTACAAAAATGGGTGCGGCCCCAGGCAACCAACCGCACGACGTCGCAATTGTTGTTTTTCCTTCTATTTTGTTTTTTCTTTAATCTTATTAATTACATGGCCTAACGATAGGGGGGGTAGGGAGGGGTTGTGAGTGAGTGTGAGCTGTAAAGAATGTTAATTGATGCTCAAGTAGTTGGGCGCGCGAGATGAAATTCCCCTCTTAAGCTGATAATGCGCCAGCAGCTTTTGCCATATGCTGCCGGTGCCGCTACCGCAGCCGCTGCCGCTGCCTATGTCGCAGTAGCCGTCGCTGCCTCGTTGAATTGATTTATCGTCATTTGGCTGCAATTGCAGGCAGCCAAAGAAAGTAACGGCAGCTGCTGCAGTTGCTAGCAATTATGATTGACAGGGCGTCAGCTATATGTATGTGTGTGTGTGTGTGTGTGTGCGTGCAGTTTACTGTGTACGCAGTCGCAGCGTACTTTCCATTTTGTTCCGCTTTGTGATAAGAGCTTTTGGAGAGTTCAACAAACTGAACTCTGAGTGCGTGCGAACGGAACGAAATTTGAACCTTTGACATTTTCATTAATCACAGAATAAAGTAGAAGGGCGCGTGAGTTATCTATAACGCCGCTCCTCCTCCCCCCTCCATGCACACGCACTGTTGTTGTTATTGTAAACGCATTGCTGCATTTTGTATACATTATAAGGCAGGCGCACATTTTGCCTTGCCCAAAAATAAACAACAGCAGCAGCAGGAGACGGGTGATAAACCAAACGCATATTTTTTCACACCACAAGCGTGTCGAAGCCATTAACAACGCCAGGCGGCAGCTACAACAACATAACAACAACAACAGCAACTACTACAATAACATTTGACTTAGGCGAGGCTGCCGCCCGCATTGCTGGCATTCCAATGTGACTGCCATTCGTAAGTATTTCAGGCATGCATATTGTGCAATTAATTCACTTTTTCAATATGCATTACAAATAAAGCCAGCAGCCGGCAGTTGTAGTTGTTGTTTTTGTTGTTATTGTGGTGCGTGCATAAATTTCCATTTCTATTTCCATTTTCAATTCATTTGTGTTAATTGCGGCGCAAAAGCAAAACGCCAAACACATCCGTTACTCAATTCACAATATGCCATTCACAATTATTCAAATGTTCGCGCGCCATACAATATTGCCAGCACAAAGTGTTGACGCAGCGGCACGGTCTGGCAACTCTCCATATGTGTGTGTGTGCCAGTGCAACTGTACGTGTGCGCTTGTTATATGTGTGAAGGGAAGTGGAGTTGTTTTGCATTATAATTTTTTTTACTTGCTTTTTAAAAATGTCAACGACAAATGCAGTCAAACGTTGCTCTTGTTTTGCCTGCTTTGTTTTTTTATTTTTTTTTATTATTTTAATTAATAGCCGCATATTTGCGTTAAAACAAAGACTGCGCATACATATGCAATAACTGCAACGGCTGCGGCGACAGTCGCTGCCTTTGTTGTTGCTCACTCACTCGCTCGCTCGTCTCGCCTCACCTCGCTCTCTCTGCTAAAACTCCGCTCTTTTGGGTTTAAGGCAGGGTGTGGATTTCCAACTCTCACACACACGCAAACACTGCATAATTGCATGGCGTGTTGGTTGTTTTTGTTGTTCTTGTTGTTGCCCTGTTCTTTTTTTTTATTTTTTTTTTCTTGGTGTCGTTTCTTTAACATGCATCCAATTGTTGGCCCTGCAAAACTCTACACTGCGCCAAAATTGAGCTCTGTTGCCGCTTAATTGGCATAATGATTTAATAAAAAAAAAATAAACATTTGCATTGTGTAGCGACAATGCGTCGCCGGCTGTCCTCAGCTGCAGTCTCTGCCCTCTGCCGCTGCTGCTGCTGCTGTTGCTGCGGCGACAACAGTTATATGCGTTGGTGGAAGAAGTTTCTTCCATTTGCGAAGCAGCCTTTTTGTGGATCATTGGAATTAAATGTGACGACGACTCCACCCTTTTCAGCCTGGGCAGCGACGATGCTGCTGCTGCTGGAAAACATAATCTCTTTTGCTCTCTCGCGCTCTCAGGCTGTAAGTGTGTGTGTGTGCGTGCGTATGAGTGTGCAACCACACCCTGCCTGTTTGCCCTGTTCGCCCTGTTTGTTGCCCTCCGCGCCAAAGTATGAAATATGCAACGCCCCTATATGACTGTCCGCCTTTGTTGTGGACAATTTCTAATTAGAAATTAAACACACAAAGTATGCCGGACATAACTGTCACTTTTTTTTTGTAACGGTTAACGGCGCATGCATATTGTACGCGTACGTGTGGTGTACACACTGGAAGCCATTGACACTGGAATATGCCAAATTCAAAAAGCGGCAATTGGAACTGCTCGAAAACTGTGTGAGTGTGTATGTGTGTGTGTGTATGTACAGTGGGGGTAGTTGGGTGTTGGTTAATTTTTCGGTACAGCTTTTTGTAGTGGTTGTTTCGGCTGGCAGCATCTCGCTTTGGCATACATACAGAAGTGTGCAAGTATGTATGTGTATATAGGCCTATGTATGTCATGAGCGCCATCTAGCGGCCGGTATGTAATATGAACCCCATCATCTCCCCAGGCTCTGACGCCGGGTTGCGTGGGAGCAGAGATTGAACTACATTGCAAGCATATTAGTCACGCACACACACACACACACACACACAGACAGGGCCATGAATCGGAATGTTCATGATATGGAAATTTTACTGCAAATAATATCAACAGAAACACAGATATCGCCTGCCTCACCCAATACATACTATACTATATATATTATTACTCAGCCCAATCTTTAGTCAATGGGGTTACTCATTGTTTATACAGAATTTCCGCATTTCTTATAATTAATTTCCTTGCATTTGTATTTCCACAGAATGTAGATCATAAGATGCGTTTCCGTTCCAAGAAGGGTCAATTGCCGTTCATTGAGCTAAATGGCGAGGAAATCGCCGATTCGGCCATCATCATTAAGGAGCTATCGGCCAAATATGACAAGAATCTGGATGCCGGCCTGACAGCCGAACAGCGCAATGTCTCCTATGCAACAATTGCCATGCTCGAGAATCATTTAATCTGGATCATCTTCTACTGGCGCGCCAAGTATCCCGATAATGTCCTCAAGGGCTACAAAGTGAATTTGCAGCATGCGCTCGGTTTGCGTTTGCCCAATTCGATTTTGAACTTTTTCTTCAAAATCACATTCGGTCGCAAGGTAATTTAATAGAAATTTTTTTGATTGTAAATCGGTAAATCTAGAAAATCGATAAACACGGCTCAAAGCCAGCCTGCCTGCCTGCCTGCCTGCCTGTTCCCATTGTTTATTGGGAATTTGAGTCGGGTTTTCCGGGTGGTTCTGGCATTTCTGGCTAATGTAAATAAACATTGATGCAGAAGGCAGAAAAAAACATCTAGAAAGCAAACAGAATCGTTGACGTATTATGTTGCACCTACCACGAGCACAAACCTAAACACAAACACAAACACATACTTACCACACCTACAAATATAGACAGATTCAAACACCAGATCCAATGCCAGACATAAAGTTTAAGTTTTGTTTATAGTAGTGTATCATGTGTGGACATAAACAATAAACGAAGCCGATCTGCGATCTCGATTGTCCTCTATTGTTTATGTTCAGCGTAGCCTCTCATATAACCCAATTACGATAATATATACAAATACCACAAAACAATTGACAGCTAAAATATAGAAGAAAAATCAAAAATACGTTGTTTGTAGTCGGCACTAACCGACTGTGCAAGTACTCTGTTCGCCGTGTAAAAATTCCAAACAAATAGATTTAAAAGGATTTATAAGTTTTTGTCGGTTAAGCTGTACCTTTAAACTTACGATATTTATCGATTTTCAAGTAAACTTATGTTGTGACCTGTAACTGAGTGTGAAAATACTCTGATCACAATGTAAAAACTACTTTTAAAACAATAATTTTCTTTATTTATAAATTAGCTTCATTTAAATTGTAGCTTATAATTTTCGATATTTATCGATTTTCATGTGAGAACTGGTTTGGAAGTCTATAGATACATTATTTAATGCTCGAAACAGATTTGAAAGTACTTAGCTATTAAATTGATAATTATCGATATTTATCGATTTTCGCATAATGCCAGAGAATCTAGAGGAAGTTTTAAGTTATTTTACAATTACATTTTCGGGTTTGCCCGCCCCTTAAAAGGCGTGGCATATGAGGATATATTTCAAGTATGTACAGGGTATTTTTGTACATATACAAGGTTATATATTCTAATGTTCGAGAACTCACTTGTGAACCCAACTAATATAACCCTAATAACTTGGTAAACAGAGTATGACAAAAACAACTACAACACAAGAACCTACAAATAAGATCAAAAAAAAAAAACCAAATTTCATTCATTATCACTAACTCTTGCATGGTGTTTTTTCTCTTTTTTTTCGTTTATTTTATTGTATATTTTTATGTTAATTTTATCGATGATGTTTCCTCTACTGCTAACCCCATCTGTGTGTGTATGTGTAACTGCTCTCTTAACCACTTCCCCCCGTTGTGCATCCAACTGCATTTTGTTTACACTTAACCAAAATATCCCCAACAAAAAAAAAAACCAAAAACATTTGCAATTGCAAAATATGGCAACCGAATATTCAACACAACAAGTGGTTCCAGGGTACGAAAAAGCTCAAGGCGCACGGCATCGGTGTGCACAGCGCCGAGGAGATCGAGGAGTTCGGCAAGAACGATCTGAAGGTGCTCAGCGAGATGCTCGACTGCAAGCCGTTCTTCTTCGGCGACGAGCCGACCACCCTCGATGTGGTCGCATTCGCGGTGCTGTCGCAGCTCCACTATCTGTCCAAGGATATCGCGTATCCGTTGCGCGACTACATGACCGAAAAGTGTCCCAATTTGATTGGACACGTGTCGCGCATGAAGGACAAGTGCTTCCCCGACTGGGACGAGATCTGCACAAAGCTGGATCTGAATGCGCACATTCCCAAGCCAGAGTGAGTTTTGAGCCAAGTTAAATATATTTATATAAACTGAACAAACTTTTGTTTTTACCCAATCAGACCCGAGACCAAGGAGGGCAAGGAAGGTGGCGAACAGGAGAAATCAAATGAGCAGGAGGGCACCGACGGTGACAAAATCGAGAAGGAGTTGGAGAAGGACAAGGTAACAAAAAAAAAAACTGTTTACAAATAATTCTCTTTTTACACAATAAAAACGTTTCCCAAAAAAACTATCAAAAAAAGACATTCAATAAATGGAAAAATATACTTCAAAATAAAGTAAACAATATTAAAAAGAAAATATTAAAATTAAAAATTCAGCAATTTATCTTTCAACTTTCACTTTTTGAAAAATATTGAAAAATCGTGTAAAAAGAGATTTTTTTGTATTCTATATTTATAAATAAACTTTACTAATTTTTTTATATCATGTTCTACAGTCGAACGAAAAGGAATCGACCGAGGAGAACAAGGAAAAGGAGGAGACAAAGTAAAGCGCCGTTAGTTACACATACATAAAAATATATATATATACATAAATATATATGTATATGCAAAAGCAAAGGACGGAAGGCAAACAACAACCCACATATATACATAGTACGATACTATTACTATATCTATAGTATATATATATATACATATATATATATATATAGAGTAACGCGCTGATCAGCGCACTGCGCTCATATATAAAACATTCGAAAAAGGCAGAAACAAAAAAAGAAATCATTTAAAGCATAGGACAACTGTAAAGCAAACAGGCAGATCAACAAAAAAGTTAAGAAACAAAAAACAAAAAAAAATACAAAAAAAGAACGATCCACTCAAAAAACAAAAAAAAAGTAAGAAAAGAAAAACAAAAAACGTATATACAATAACGTAACGTAAAAAACCTTTGGACATCTTTTTTTATATATATACAAAGTAAAAAAGAAAATACAAAAAACAAAAAAAAAAACACAAGTAAGAAAAGAAAACCGTAAAAAACATTTAGTATAAAATTATAAAAGTTTATACGTTTAAGGAGAAGAAACAGAAGACGAAAAAGAATTATAAAAAATTAGTTAAAAAGAACTCGAATGAAAAGTAAATCAAAGTGAGCCAGCGAGAGAGAGAGAGAGGAGAGTGAAGAAAGCGAGAGAAATGGGTGAAAGAAGGTGTAGAACAGCATCAAAAAACGCATTAACCATTAGTTTACATTCGATCTATAAAAAAAGAAAAACACCCCATAAAAAACTTCACACACACACACTCACTGATTCACTCACACTCGCCTCGACACTCACACAGCCATGTATACACACATTCATACACACACACACACATACCCACAGACACTCACACACACTTGCGCAGACATAATTACATTAATGCAGCAACAATTGCAACTCGATGGTATTGTTTACTCTTCCAAAATTTATTAAGCTTAAAGTAATTGGGGGCAAGCATGAAGGATATGCGGCGGTTATATATATATTCATATATATATGGTATAATATATGATATATGTAGTAGGTGATGCTTAGGATGTGACCAGGTGAAGGAGTTGAGGGACCGCTGCTGATAATTAAGTTTATTTTTTATATATATATGATTGCAAATAGTAATTTTTTATTCATGTGTGCAAATAATTAAATAAAAATATTAAAAATTTATTACTTATAATTATATATACATACATTATATACGCCCCTATCATAAAGATGTGTATAAAATAACAACAAAAACTATAAAAAAAAAACAAAAAAAAACATATGCAAAATACGATAAATTGTATGTTAAATCCTTTGTTTATTATTGTTTCTTATGATTTTGGGCCGGGCTTTTTGTCCCCCAGCGTTGCTTTATATGTTTTCCAAAACACGAATTCGAACCAAAAACATGAAAAACTTAAAAATACTCGGCAAGCATGAAAAACAAAAAATCTAAATAAAATTTGTAGTCAAAAATTGATTAATTCTTTTTATATACATATATTTTGGTACAAAAATCGAACAAAAAAATTCTCGTCCTTTTTTTTATGTTTTATACAATAAATATATTTAATTTTAATTACGCAAATATATATAAACATAAACATAATTTCTATTGTAATTAACGCTGCAAATAACAACAACAACAAAAAACATCAAAACTTATTAGAAGAATCTTGTGAAGAATCATAAAAAACATAAAAAACAACTGACACGAAACTCTCTCATGCAAATTTCTCAGAGGGGGCCTTCCCCTTTTGAAAATGTCTTTCAAATATTTTCCATGGGTTTTTTGAATCTTTTGCTGTCTACTCATCAAACTGCACTCAAATCTACGTTCTACCGATTCTACACCCGCCAACGCCGCGAGCAAAGATACAAAAAAACAAATTTTTAATAGGGTAAAAAACACGGAAAACTAAAAGAAACCAACCGAAAAAAAAACAATCGCCAAATACGGCGTTCAATGAGGCGAGTAAAAAGTGAAAACAAAAAACAAAGAAAATAAAAGAAATATAAAACATGAGAACAAATTAGGAGATGAAATCGCACTGAGAAAAACAAAAAAAAAAAAAAAAAAACAAAAAAAAAGCGAGCTGTGAAAGAAGAAGAACAAATACGGCGAATTGGCTCATTAGTTGAAGATGATCATGATGATCAAAAAGAAGAAGAGGCATCTCCATAACGATACGATTTGTAGACTATGCAAGTATTTTTATGTATTAAAGGTTATGTTGTAAGTTTTTATCACAATATTTGTATTGTAGCTGCTCAGTGTTTTATATGATTATATAAAATGGATAAAAAACACAAAAATGAAAAACAGAAAAAAAAAACACATAAAACAACCAACCGGACAGACACAAAAAAAATTATTGTATTACATACATCTTATATATAATAAATATGCTTCTTAATAAAAATAAAAAAAAAAAACAAAAACGCAAATAAAACTTATTTATGATGGAGGATTTCCAGAAGACCCCAAAACTAAGCTGGGGTAGCTTACAGTAAAAAAAAGTGAAGAAATTAATTATGATACTTGAGTTATCTTTGACGTATACGTTCCTGATAATAACTCAAGTTGCTGCAGGTTCCTAATGCTTAGAATAATTAAATTATCTGTTTTTTTGTTTCTAGTTTCCAGTTTCGATAGCAGAATTTGTCCAAGCGACAGCTCAAGTTCATAACTGTATAAATTTAGTTATATGGCATATGTACTATATATTTTATTTGTTTTGCCAGGGTTCGCTGATCGAAGCTAGATACGAAAATCGTAAACTCATTTTTTTATCATGATAGCCCGGGGCTTGACCGGAGGCGTCTAGATTAGTCATGCCCAGATTAGTCACCTTAGGGCCATAAATTAGATCAAATTTGAAGAAGGGAATGTCGATGTTTAAATACCCTAGCAAAAGCATATTGTATGTGAGATATTTGATATATGTAGTATAATCAAAATCCATAAATTTCCTTATATTAGAAGTAAGATTTTCAGCGATGGAAGTTATATATATGTATATATACATTTTCCCAACAAAACTTTATGTTTTAAAGTACTTTATATTGGGAGTAATATTTTCACCGATGGGATCTACATATGTATATATGTTTTTTTCATCAAAACTCAATTTCAAAAATTTCCTCATATTAGAACTAATATTTTGACCGATGGTATTTATATATATTTATATATAAATTTTCCCAACAAAACTTAGTTTTTTAAAATTTCTTTATATTAAAAGTAATAATTTGACCTATGGGACTTATAAAAATTTCATCATATCATCCTCAAAGATGGGAGCTATATTTGTGTATATACAATTTTGTCAACAAATCTCAATTTCTAAAAAACCAACATACCATTTTTTACTCATTTTCAATGGGTTCAAGATATAATAATAAAATTTATAGGATATAGAAACAATGTAATAAAAAAATTTTAAAACCCAAAAAAGTTTATAAAAAAAAACACAAATGTTCTATGGGAGTTATTTGATATAGTACTCGGATGTGCATCAGATTTATATGCTTATATATTATTTATTTAAATTTACAAAATTTGAATACTCTCAGTAAGTGTATATCAAGAATATGTGAATATATATATTTAAATACTGTCTGAATCGCCTTGTAACTCTGCTTCTAACCCAAAAACGTCAATCAAATTGACATTCAATTTCAATCTGACCCAATAGACAGGCGGCGATAATCGATATTTGACCTAGGCCAATATAAAAATGACTATCCAACAAATGCCAACTGGCTCCACCCTCTCCCCTCCCCACCCCCTACCCCACTGTTAACCTCCTCACAGATAATCGACAACTAATTTGATGTCTGGCTAAATGTTTGTGCTCCAAATTGAGCGTTCCAAGAGGGAGGGAGGGGGAAAATAGTTGCTTCTTGCTTCTAATCAATGCAAACACGTTGCAAGAATTGTGAGTGGTTGCCACGCCCCCACCCCCACCGCCCCCCAACTGACGACGGTTGTCAACGGCGTTTGAACGGTGACATTTGGCAATTTATTGAAGACGGTTTCCAATCAGAGCAAATCATGCGAAGGAACCTTCGAACCCTAATATGGCAAGCGGAATTTATGGCCCGCGTGCTCCAGCCGTAAAAAATAAAAGGTAAGTGTGATATCGGCGAGATCCGCCGCCCATCCCCCTACCCACCCTCACCCATCATAGAACTTATCCGCTAAATAAAAAAACCTTAGGTAACGTAAAAACTCTGACGAACGCTTTGTCCTTTGTGGTGAGCAATAGCGTGCACATTGCATGCCCCACTGCCAGCTGTACACTGAGCGAAATTAGCGCGTATTTTTCTTGTTTCTAATTTTTAACTTTAGAACGTTTTTATATACGAATACTCCAAAATACAGGTATGAAGTACGGTATTTAAAAAAAAATTGTTTCGAAAATTGTTTTTTTCAAAATTTTGAATTGAGAATTTATATTTTTAATCGATAATGGGTTTCATAATTAGTATAAAAAAAAACAACATTAAAAGCGATTAAAGTTTTTTGTCAAAAATCATGCCAAATTTGACAAAAATTTTGACATATAAAGTTCTCAGATCCATGGCTCCCATATTTCAAACTACCATAATTTGGTCAACATTTATCCAATTTTCATGTTTGATGGAATTTTTCTCACGAGTTTTCATTTAGATCAGTTCTACATCTAAAATATGTGCAATTTGAAAACACAATTTTTTTGATAAAAATATAATGTACCCCCTTTTAAAATTTAAATTTCCGATTTTGTACTTTTAATTGATTGTGGGTATCATAATTAGTATAAAAAATAAAAATAACATCGATTTTGAGGTGGTTAAATTTTTGGTCAAAAATCATGTAAAATTTGACACAAATTTCGAAATGTAAAGCTCTCGTAACCATAGCTCCCATATTTCAAACTGATATATCATTGTCAAAACTGAGCCGATTTTTATGTTTGATGGCATTTTTGATTTGTCCTCTAGATTTATTAATTTTTTAAATTTAAAAAAAAAAATTACTAATTTTCGAAAATAAAACAAAAATGTTTCAAAATTTCAAAATATGAATTTTTGAATTTATAATCTTAATACAAGATTCCATTTGATATTTTTGCAGCCTCTCTCTATAAATTTGTTGAATTGTCATGTTTTTCTCCGAGTGTACAGAGAGTAGCTGAGCTAGGTAAGGGGTCAGGAGCGGAGATAGGTGGATAAGTATTGCATAGAGCAGCTCTAGGTTGTTGTTGTTGTCGATTCGGTCGCAGCATTGAATTGGTGTTAAGCACGAACGGAGTGAATGGGTAATGGAAATGGAAATGGAAATCAGCAGTTGTCACTGTGATTGTGATTGGGGATTGGGTATTGGGTATTGGGAGCAAGGAGCAGTTGCTGGCGGCAGTTGCCGCTGTTCGTTGCACGGGTGCGGAGCCATGTCGAATCAATTGTTTTTCCTCAGTTTGGCGGACATATTCTCCGTCTATCCGGCCATCTTCAGGGAGTGCAGCACCCGGCTGCGCAAAACCAAACAGATCTACCTGCCCAGCGACGAGGAGTGGCAGGACAAGATGTACTTCATGCTGCTCGAGATCCAGCGACAGGTGAACGAATCCTCCGACGCCAACATCTCGCTCAAGGACATGGACAAGCGGGACAAGCCCATGTTTGATCCGGATCGCATCACCAAGATCATCTCGCCCGGCCTCAGTCCGAACGGACGACGCAGCCGCATCCTGAAGCACTGCCACACGACCACGGTCCGCATCAAGCTGAAGTCCAGCGCTCGCTGGGATCTCCGGACCATCGCGAATGCGGCCAAGTTGCTGCGCAAGCCCGCCCTCTCCGTTGTCTTCCACAACGAGCACGAGATGCGACTCGCCTACTCCCTCATCTACGATGTCTTTCGCTGTGCGTAACTCTTGTTCTGATCTGGGCGATTGATCGTACATAACCTCACTTTGATTATAGATAAAACAGTGCTGTGCAATGCCTTGTCGGATATTGGCTTCTTTGAGCGCTACAAGCAGGTAAATTTATGTGCTGCAGAGCTTGTTTGATTCTGATTGATTGATTGATTGTTTGATTGACAGACTGATTGATTGATGATCATTGTATAGCCGAAAGTGTTCAAGTTAGGAAGCTGATTTTTTTTCAGTAGTTAGTATAAGTGAAAATATTAAAAAATTCCACACTTGTACAGATCAAAATTTGTGAAAAGTTTTGGATATCTGAACAAATTTTTGAAAATCTTTTTTTTTTTAATTTAGTATTTTTCAACCGTATTAAATTTAGGAAAGCGTGTTTTATCATTGAAGAGATTAAAAAACTAGGTTTTCTTTTCTTAAAAATTAAAATTTTTAATTTTCATTTCAGATTATAGCCAATTTGTTATTGAAAAGTTTTTAATATTTTCTGCATCAATCTAAATTTCAAAAATCTTTTTAAGATGTTTTTGTGAATTTCGTAGATTTGGAATTTAAGTCGAAAAACGGATGGAAAACTATTAAAGAATATTTTTCTCCCCTTATCCGATTTTTTATTATTATTAATGTTATTGTTATTATTATTATTATTATTATTATTGTTATTGCTATTATTATTATTATTGTTATTATTATTATTATTACTTTTATTTTAACCTAGTTAATTTCAAGTTAAAGTAATCTTAAATTTTTTTGGTATATAAATATATCAACTCATTCCATAGTGCATCGAGGATGAGCAGCGGATTTGGCTGATGCTCTTCGAGCTCTACGATCGCCATTTCCGGAATCGCAACTCGGAACATCAGGAACTGCAGGCACAGCTCTACAAGGAGTCCGAGGTCACAGGTCAGTTCAAATCTTAAAAAATGTTCAGCCAATACAGTATTATATTCTATATATAGAGATAGCGAATTTGCTTTGGCAGCATCGCGTCCGTCTGTCCGCCTCGATTTCCCGCATGCGCATCGGGATTGGGGCCCTGCGTCTGTCCCAGCTGCTGCCCATTCACCTCCAGAACGAGAAGGTGGCCATTGCGGCGGCCAATCCCGTTGTCACCGGCTGGATAAATCCGTTTCTACTGCGGTTAGTTTATTATCCAAATTATGCTTGAACTAAAGATTTTTTATCCAGCTCCAAGTCGGAGGCGGATAAGATACTCACGGAGATGGGCTTCACGGTGCACGGTCCGGATGATGAGCAGCCGCTGCTGGAGCAGCACTGCAAGTGGGACAACATCTGTCCGCTGGTCATCTCGATTATACCCAAGAATCGCAGCGAGTTCACCAAATCCGCGTTGATGACCAAACATTATTTTATCATGCAGGTGCACATCCAAATCCGGCCAAATCCCCTAGACAAATCTCGATTAATTTTTTTTCTTTAGGATAAAAACTTTTCCTATGGTCCAGCGATTATGTCCAAGCTCATGGACTATTTTCAGCTCTTTGGTAAGCACGTTTAATATTTCCATATTTATTTTTTAAAAGTCAAATTCTTCATTTCCCACCCAGGTGACATATTGCAAACCCACGTGGATTCTCCGCGCTCCACGGCCTACCTGGCCGCACTTTTCTACTCCGTGAATCGTGTCAACAATTTCTATGTTTATGGCGCGGGCGCCAATCTCAAGGAATATCGTCGCTATATGGAAACAATAGGTGTAAGTACACTCAGCGAAAAATTCTAGAATTTGTGTGCTCAAATTTAAAACAAATATTTTTCTAAATTAAGCTTTAAAAAAAATCATAATGATTTTACGCTTGACTTTAAAAATAAATAAAAATAAACTTGAATAAAGCTTAAAATCATTAAGAATTTTTTGAATAATAAAGAAATTATTCAAAATAGAAATTTCATAATTAAAAAAAACCCTTAAAAAACTTGTGATTTTAAATAATACTAAATAAATATTTGTATTTAATTTTAAATTCAAAATTTATATGTTTCTAACTTGTTTAATAATTTTTCACTTATTAAAACTGGACATTTAAATTTTTTTTTAATTTATAATATATTATATATCAATAAACTATCATAGCTCTTAGATAAATTTCACTTTTTAGCAAATTTATTTATTTTTTTTTTGTTTTGCATACATCTAAAATTAAGAGCAACCAACTTTATTTAAACACATTCAATACTATATTTTCAACAAATTTCATAAGACTGCAAAAATTAGCTTGAAATATATTCAAGCAATAATTTTTTCATCTATGTAGCTTAGTACAGGGTATTTTCTAGTCGGACAAGCCCGACTTTGAACTGAGGAATTTGAGAATTTCTTGAAACAAAATTGTCAACTTAAAGAGAAAACTATATGAATTCGAATCCGATTACACTTTACTTAAGTACACAGTAGATTTCTCTGAGTGTATAATTTACGAATAATATATTTAGATAATAATCCCACCCAGGTGAACAACATTCGAATCTTTGGGGACGCGTTCACGTCCTTTCCGATGGAATCGAATCGCTTTCGCACCGTTGTGGGCGTCTTTGCCACGCCCCCAAACTCATTTAGCGCCATCTCGGACCCGATCGATTTGATTTGCTCGCGCGGCGGAGACCTGAGCATGCTGGAGGTGCTCACCGAATCGGAGGTGAGCGAGGAGGGCAGACAGCGGGTGGGCTGCATCCTGGAGGAGCAGCTCCTGACGCTGACCATGTCGATGTCCCGGCCGCAGGTGCAGTTCGTCCTGTACCAGACGCACTCGATCGTCGACACCGAGAACGAGGACATGGTGCGCCACGTGCTGGAGGTGATCAACAAGCTGGCGCTGGAGAAGCACCGACAGGCGTACCGGGAGATGAAGCGTCTGGAGGCGCTCGCCGAGGCGGAGGCCGCTAATATACCCGCCGCGGCCATGTCCAAGGAGTCGCCGCGCAAAAAGGACAAGCTGGCCGCCGAGGATAAGCGCAAATCCCAGCCAGAATTGACAGGCGAGGCAGCTGCTCCGGCGACAGCAGCAACTGTGCAGCGACCACGTGTGGAGAGCATCGATCTGATTGTGACGCCCGATATCGATGAGTTCGTGCAGGACACTGTGCCCGACATCTGCATCAACCAGGACAACTGCATCCGGCTGCAGTCGACGGGCAGCTACCTGGCCCTCATCCGGCGCAAGCAGCTGACCCACCTCAACGAGAAGTACCTCATCCGGATGGCCGAGCGGCGCGGACTCTTCGGCAAGCCGGAACGGGACAAGACCAGAGCCCGCGGCGTCAAGCTCCAGGAGATCAACGAGCCCCCGCCGCCGGACACCGGCTACGATCACTGCTCGGCGGGCTCGCGCAGCGGCGGACAACATTCGGTGAGTGTCCACATTAAAGCTATCTATTATTCCTATTATATATTACATTTTTCTATATGATCAATTGATCAATCAATTCAAATTGTTCGCTATTAAAGAAAGTTCAAGAAAATTCCAAAAACTTTTTTCCAATGAAAAATTAAATTTTCGGAATCCTCTCTTCATTTTTTTCAAAGTGAAAAAAATTATGATGATAATATTTTTAAATACATTTTTATGTAGTTTATTTTCTGATTAACAGAAGGGTGCCGAAAAAATTAAAATACTTTTTTTCAGTGCGAAAAAAGCATGAAAAAAATAAAAATAAAATAATTCCAATTATTTTTTTCAACTTAAAATACGGAATTATGATTCCAATATTTTTTTTTAGTAAATTTTTAATCTTAGAGAAGATCCAAAACTTATTCAAATTTTTCAAATTAACAGAAATGTAACGATAAATTCAAAATTTTTGTTTAGGTATGAAAAAAATTTAAAAAAAAATACATTTTAGAAATTAATAAAATTATTTGTTTCAACGAGGAAAAAATAACAGAAGAAGAAGAAGAAAAGTTTTTTCGGAATGAAAAAAGGAAAGGCAAAAATTCTAATTCGTTTTTTCAGTGTGGAAAATTAAAAATGAAAATTGATGGAAATAGAAAAAAGGAAAAATTCGAATTAATGAGAACTGAAGAAAATAATAAAAAGTAAATGTAAAAATTGGAAATTTTTTCAGTGTAGAAAATTCTAAAATACCAATTTAAAAAAATTTTAAATTTTCTCTTATTGTTCAGCATAATAGCTACAGAAATTGTTAACGTTAAAATTTTGGCAGTTTTCTTTATGAAATTATTTTTATATAAACCCTATTAATGGTATTCCAAGCTTAATATATACTATAAACAATGATATTCTGTATATATATATATTTTTTTAATAATTTTAAACGCTTTTAGCCTTGTGAGAAGTTGACATCTTCGAGCCCCTAAAGAGTCCCCTTATATATATATTGTATATCAGTGGCTTCGATATAGCCATGCCTATCTATCCTATGCAAATTGAACGTTCAATTTAAAAACTATCTTGATGGAACTTGAAATTTATCAGAAAGAACCATCAGTCCAAAAAAATTAGTTTTTCTATTAAAAAGATTTTTTTTGGTTGATATCTTAAAAGTTAATATTCCTTATAAATGAGCGAAGACTGATTAAAATCGTAAAATAAAAACAATCGAAAATTAAATTTTTTTTAGTTCAAAAAAATAAAATCTGAACTAATTGAATCTAATATATTTCCAATAAGTAGAATCAATTGAATCAATTTAAAATATGAAAGTAAACAAGTAAATATAATTATTGAATCTTAGGACAACACAAAGATAACGGAGAATTTTGATGACTGATTTTATAGTAATTTTATTATTAATTGAACTGTGATCAATATATACATATATATATATATATATATTTTACATATCTGTTAAACAGTAAAATTAAGCAAAAGCGATAAAAACCAAAAAATTCCATTCTGCAGTCATAATTTTTTACACAAGACAGTTAAGATTAGATATCGATGCATTAAAAAAAATTTGAGTAAAAAAAGAGATAAACCTAAAAAGAAATATATATAGGCCACATCCGTAAGTTGTGTTAAACTTTACACTTTATTGTAAACAACAACAATTAAAGAGGGGGTGAGTGTGTGAGGGATGGGGGGTGGGGGGGGGGCTTATTTACACTTGAGACTTATGATCTAATAATTAACATGGTTCAGTGTCGGAACTGCAATCATCATCATCATCATCAACAACAGCATCCACCTGGGTCAGTTGGATTGAGGGGGGGGTGGGCTGAGGAGGGGGGGTAATAATTAGCATGAGGCATGCAATTGCGCTGCCCGTGGCTTAGTCACAGCTGAAAGAGATTAGGTCATGCCAAATTGGTTGGCCACATGACTAAGGCGAAAGTGGGGTCATGGATAACTATTTGCGCCAGCTGCTGCCGCTGTTGCCCTTCAAGTTCTGGCCGGGCTTCGCTTTAGATTTGTCCGGTTTTGTGGTGCCTGTGTAGCCAAGGGAGCCGCTCCCGCTCCCGCTCCCGCTCCCGCTGCCGTTGTAGCTGAAGCTGGACTTGAACGAGGGATTCCCATTGCTCTTGAACATGGGACTGACTTTGCCGGCGCCCACAGCAGGAGCTGCCTGGTTATAGTAGCTTTTACTGTTATTATTATTACTGTTATTGTTGTTGCCCTTGTCGGACATTTGCCGGCTGTACGCGTACCCGGTGCTGGCCAAGCCCACCGAGGCAATGCCCAGGCCCAGTCCCACGCCGGAGCCCATGCTCCCGCCCACGCCCACGCCCACTCCAAAGGTCTGCTTGTGGCTGGTGCTGAAGGTGGCGCCCTGCTCCCCGCCGAGCGGGCCGCTCTGCGTGTAGAACTGTTGCTGCACCTCGACAATGTAGCGATAGGCCTCCTCCATGCTCTTCGGATTGCGGCGCAGGATCATCGAGTGGGTGGGCTCCGGCAGGTGGTCGCGGAACACCTGCAGCGTGATGCGCTCGATGTCCTCCAGCGAGTAGAGGGTATCGTTGTGGGTCAGCTTCCGGTTGAGCAGGCGCTGCTTCAACTTGGCCATCTTCTGGTAATACAGCTCAATGTTCGAGTCCAGCACAGCGCTGCGTATCTTGTGGATGAGGGCGTAGCTGGATTCACGCTCGGCAAAATTGTACAAGAGCTGCTCCTTGAGCTTGTGCCAGGACTCGGCCTTGAGCAGGGCGCTGCCGTTGCCCTTGGCATGGCCATTGCCCGCCGGAGCGCTCAGCTGTCGCGTGAAGACCGCGTCCCGCGCCCGATCCGTGCACTTGTTCTTGATGTGGCCCATCAGCTGCGCCTTGTAGTAATCATCGAAGCTATTTATGGCCGGCATCAGGGCCTCGATCTTCTGCAGAAATTGCGCCAACTTGGACGGGTCGCTGCCATCGAAATTCTCGACGAGCTTCAATCGATTCAATATCTGATTGTATTTATTCACAAAATCGGGATCCATGCTCGATCGAAATCACAACAACAAAACAATTCGAATCGCGTTTCAAAAATCAGACAGATTTTTCGATTCTTACAAAATGTGCATAAATTAACATTGATTAACATGAATTTCACTGCCACAAAATATCTATCGAATCACATCAAATAGAATATATATAAATACAGCTCCGATCCGTATCCGCGCACAACGAATGCCAAATTCGAATTGACACGAAACGTGAAACGTGAAACGTGAATCGTGAAACGGGAACGGAACGGGTCGCTTGGTTGGCTCTCGGCTCGGTTCGGTTCGGCTCGGCTCGGCTCGGCGCTCGGCCCGATTCGTGCCAAGTTCGCAGTCAGAATTCAACTAATTTCATTGTGGTGCTCTTTCTGCTGGTGGTGGTTGTTGTGGGAGTTGTTGTGTTTACCCACTCGCTGAATCATATACAGCACAACAACAACAATAACAATAATGACAAACAAGTGGGGTTGCGTCAAGGCGGCACGACTAGCACATACCCTCTAACAATTATTGAAAATAGTTAAACGAATTTTCCAAAGAATCTGTTTCGAAATTAGAAAAACGAGAATTGTTTATAACTAATAAGACTGCATGACTAGCACATACCCTCTAACAATTATGTAAAAAAATTTAAAAAAATAGTTTTCGAAAGACTCTGTTTTGAGGATAGCTAAACAAGAATTGATGTGGCAAAAGTAGCCAAAAAGCAACTAGAAATACACGTATGTATAATAAAAAATCTCAATCAAATCGATTTATATGACAATCGATAAATATTATTTTAATTACTTATGCACCAAGTTTGATGTCGGAATTGCTTACTTAGTTTCTTACTTAAATAATAGTAAACTGTTTTCTCAAATTTCCTAAAGATAAGTTTATATACCAAAAAATCAGGGGTAAAAATTTTTTATATTTTCGTTCTAAAAAATATTTCAATACATCTAAAACCTTTACACCACTCACGTGGAGCCACTATCGATATTTATCGATTTTAAGCAAACACAAAGAAACCGATAAACTTGATAACATCAAATTTTGTGTCTTTATTTGAGGCATACTCCCAAAAACGAGCATGGAGTAAATTTTCTTTTATCGATTTTGCCTATTTTAAGAGAACATTTAAATAAAATATGGTTTAAAAAAACCTTCATTCTTACTTATTTTATGAACAGAATTATCGATAAAAAAAAGAGGCAAATGTGATGTTTCTTAAAAATTTAATATACCGACAGAAAATGGTTATTTATCGATTTAAAAAGTAGGAAAGATACTTTGATAAATTTATAGGATTACAAATACCCGTTAGCCATTATCGATGGGTATAGGATACGGACCCCACGATCGCACATATTCATAGGCAAAGCTACGAAAGATAGAGATAGTAACAATCCAGCAAACACACAATACACACACACACAGAGACAGACAGACAGACAACCCAGAGGCACGCACATAGATCAGCATTAACAATATTTACAAATTACAAAAAAAAAAAGCGCGCACAAATCGCTCGAATCGCAGCGAAGCGGTAATTTTTGTATATTTCCCATGTAAATATCGAATGGATTTTCGAATGCACTGGAATTTTGAATATTATTTCGTACTCCCGAAACTTTTGTTTGGTTGGTTAAGATTCCGTCCGATTGAGAAGTCACTTTCAAAATTGAATTGAAAACTTTCTATTTGCGGTAGGTGCGCTTAGTTCTGGGGAGGGAAGGTCAATTGAAGTCTATCAGTCAATTTTCAATATATACAATAATAATAAAATCAGTAAAAAGTCTTCACATAAAATCAATTGTTATTTAAATTGTGAGTTAATTTTTTTTTATTATTATGTTTTTTTCTAAAGTGTTCTATATAGGCTAGCAGAAATAACTTTTATGCTGATGATAAATTGTTGGTATTTACACTGATCTATTAACAATATGCTGTTAACTTGATGGGAATGAATGTGTAAATAAAATAATTTTCAAGAGCACTTCAAGAGAAAGAGAATTGTGTTTAACAAAGAAGGATTTCTGTTTGTTATTCATACTTGGAATACTGTGGAAACGTTTCTTAAGTGAAATGTTCAAGATTTATTATTTAAATAAGCATTTTTTTTTGTAATATGAGTAACCAGTATTAAAAATAATACTTTAAAAATATGAAAATTATCTACATTTAATAGTCTTTAAAGATATTTTCACATTTATTTATAGACAAAAATAATTTTAGAACATTTTCTGATTACGTTTTTAGAGAATTTAATTTAAGATCTCTTCTAATATATATTTAAAAAAATTGTTTTAAAAATAATATATTCAGATATTTTTACACTTATCCTACAGGCAAGGTTTATTTCAGAATATTTTCTGATTAATTTTTAAGTAAATTTAATTCAACATAATATTTCTTTTAATATGTAAAATATTTTATATATTCACAGAAAATTTGAAAAATTATATTTTCAGATATTTTTACACTTATCTTATCTTAATTTTAAAATATTTTCTGATACAGTTTTTAGTGAATTTAATTCTACATAAGATCTCTTCTAATAAATATAAATATATATATTAAAAAAATAGTTTTTTCATATAGACAAAGTTAATTTTATAACATTTTTTGATTTATTTTTTAGTGAATTTAATATTTAAACTATTTGGAAAATACTATATTCAGATAATTTCACACTTATATTTAGAACATTTTCTGATTAAGCTTTTATTGATTTTGTTTAATTAACAAATAGAATTAACTTAATTTCTTCTTCCACGAATTTACTATTTTTAACAACATTCAAATCAGAAATATATCTAAAACCCGCTTCGCTTCTTCTTCTTCTGTCATCTTGCATGACACACAAATGGCGTATGACAATGTTTATGGCATTTTATTGGACCCAGGTCCCCACCCCACCCTCCTCCCCCTCGTTGCCCCTCACTTGCTGTGGGCGCTTTTAAGGTCTGTTGCGCCGGCGTGCGCGGTTCAGCTAATTAGCAACAATTTTCGAACGTTAGCGGCTTGTAAAAACTGTTTAATAATAAACCAAAGTCAAGCGCACAAAAACCAAAAACCGAAACCCAAAAACAAACTAGAGATGAGCGAATCAGAGATAGAGAAATACATCCCAAGAATTTTTGAAAAGCCAAATAAACTTTTTTGAAGCACATTTTCTTTTACTTAAATTTAAGACTATAAAATCTTAAATTTCAATATGAAGCATTATTAAACTCTGACTTAAATAAAATACAGACCCAGAAATTAAAGAAACAACAGATTTTAAATCTTTAAAAAAATAGACAATGTACATTTAAATTTAAAAAATGAGTAAAAAATACTTATTACAACAGTTTTTGTGGTTGGAAAGCTTTCTTACCATATTTTATATTTTTGACTAATTACTCTAGAAAATGTGCAAAAAGTACAAAAAACTTTAAAAATACCGATTGGATGTTAAATTTACATTAGACTAATTACACTACAAAAAGTAAAACACATAATACAAAAAAATACGATTTTTCGTTGATTAAAAAAACCGTTAAACGTTGGAAGAACAACATTCCTCAGACTAATTACTCTATTAAAGAATTACATATGTATAAGGTACATTTTTTAATTTTCAAATTAAAAATTATGTTTTCCATAAAATTATAATTTTTGTTGAAAATTCGTATTAGTATTTTTTTAAAATTAATATTTGTTTTGTTTTTTTTTCGTTTAAAATTATTTTAAAAGAATACTTAAAATAATATTTAATATTTTTCTAAAATTTTTTTAACTTTTATTATTAACAACATTGCATACATTAAATCGTGTAAAGTATTTTCAAGACTATTTAAATTTTTTTAGACAATTTATTTTAAAATAGTTTTAGGTTTCATTATTAGTACACGTTCAATATTAACTTTATTCGCCCAAATACATTTATTTCTAATTAATATTATCTTTGATTAAATCGCTTTGAGCTCAACATCGTGTTGAGCCGTGCATGTTCGTGTCACGCGACACGAGCCCAACTCTAGCCCGAAGCAACAGCCGACTCGTCATCGACCCGACCCGACCCGACCCGACACGACGAGGACGCCGCCCGCCCGCCTAGGTGTGTGGGGTGCTAATTCGAGCTACGGCTCTAAACTGATAAGCGCATTTAATTGCTCTCAGCTGCGGGAATTGCGACTGCGACGGCGACTGCGACTGCGACTGCGAACTGGGGCCGGGCAATTGTCAGTTCGCATTTGTTCAAACCGCATTCGCGATTAAAAACAATTTACAACTTGCAACTGTAATTTTTACAGTAATTATGTAAACAACAACAAATAGTAAATGCTATAAAGCCGTGTGCCGCCTTGATAAGCAAGTTCAGGGCCAAGGTCCGCTGACAGAGAGGCGAAGTTGAAGTCGATGTCAGAGACCCGCACACACACACACACACACACACACACACACACACACACACACCCAGGTTCGTCAACAATTCAATGGAGTTTTCAGTTATCAACAGCTGTAAACATTCGCTTTGAATCATTTGCAATCCAAATTTAGCGAAAATTCTTCCAAGAGAATTACTCCAAGCTAATTATAATAATAAACTATGAACAAGAGGGCACAATTATGTGGGCTTTACTGAACATTAAATACACTTGCCTTGGGATATGCTGCCAGATTTAATTTAATTTAATTTTTTTTATAATACAATTTTATTATGAATTTAGACAAAAAGTTCTATAACCGAATTTTAAAATTTGTATTAATCCAAAGGCGGAAATTAATAAAAAAAATCCAACCCTAATCAAAATTTGGTTGAGTTTCAATAAAATGTAAATATCAAATTTGATTCTCTTTAGCAAATTCATCGGGGTGTAATTTAATGGATCTCTATTTGTATTATTTAAAGAAAGGCTTAGAACTAATTTATGTACCCTAATGTGTATGTGGATCACTATAAGTATTGATTGGAAGAAAGTTTAGATTTAATTTATATACATTAATTAAATAAAAAAATATATATTAATTTTAAATATATAATAATAATATTATAGAGTAGTGTTTTTGATAATATATTTTTTACTTGTTTACCTTTAGTTAAAGTAAGCAAAATTTCATAAAGATATAACCGCAGAGAGCTGAGTTCACATAGAACATACAGGCTAATAAATACGCATGAATGATTATCTTAACTCAGCTTGTCCAAGGTTTCATCAGTTTTTCAAATAAACCCAGTTTGTCAGTCTGACAAAGAGTATTATATGATATTGTAATCAAATATAATAAACATATTTAATCACTATCATAATATGCATAAATATCGTAATACTTTCTGTAAGCGTATAGAGAGAAAAAAAATATGTTCAATTGTCTGAAAACTAATTAAATAATTTACGGCGTGCCTGTGCGCGCCGTCTCGTTGCCATTTTCAATTCCATGCCTAAACCGATATGAACGCACCCAACAACAACAACAATGATAATAGGGCCGCCTGCAGCACCAGAGACCCACCCATTCGAGCGCGATTCGTTCGCACCTGACAAAGGTGTCGACGACGCAGCGACAGCCGATAGCGTTCAACTTTAGGCGGCGGGAGTGCAAACGCTTCTACGTACTGCCCGTTTATATGGTAAGTCATCGTAAAGCCAAAAACGAAATCAAATTATGGCCAAACACGATTGGTTTCATTTGTTGCCCTCAATCCGAATCCCGCAGCACAGCACAAAGCACAGCAGTCGCCTGTGGTGGCAGTATGCGTTCAAGTGCGTCACGCGCCGGGCCAGCGACACCGTCTGGCATCCCAATCTGAAATTCCAGCTGCACTGCGAGCGACAGCTGCGCATACGGAAACTGCGACGCGTCCACTGGAGCAATCGGGAGCCGTTGCGCCTCCACATCACGGACATCCAGCTGCTGTGCCAGGTGCGCCGGTTCAGCAAATAGGGCCAACGAATATATGCCCCATCCGGCGACTCAAGGTTTATGGTGACATTTATGGTATACCTTATCATAAAACTTATAATACAATCTTTTAAAATTTAGTTACGAGATTTTAGATTTGATTTTATGTAGTATACTTTTACAGGTAAACAAAATAATAAACAAAATTAAAAACTCGTTTCGTGAGAAAATTCAAATGACATTAAGAAAATAAACATATCTGAAAAACCCTATTTTTCATACAATTAAACTTAAGGGAATATAATTTACGCTACATTTCTAAATCCAAATTTACAGGCATTTTAAAAAATATTGTATTTAAAAGATGAAAATTAAAAACTCATGATTCTTAACTTTAACTAAACATTATATATATAAATAAATAAAATGAAAATTAGCTTAAACAAAATAATTTAAATTTCGATTTTAGTATTAAAACTAAAATTTTAGAAAAGTTCTAATTAGCAGCATAAAAACTGATGGATTTAACAAAATTGAGTTTCAAAAAAGTTTAAATATAAATTATAATTATCAGCTTCGAACCCATTATTTGATTTTAATTAAGGATGCTAAAAAATATGCAATATAAAATTAAACAAAAATCAGATTTCGCAACGTATATCAAAACAAACGAAAAATTGTAGGTATTATAATAATTCTTGATAACAAAGATTTTTAATAATATGCCAGCAATTTGTATAAATTGAATTAAATTGTTTGCGTTGTGTGCGACATCAATCAGTGCCAACAATCAGAAATATATAGGATGTCAGTTCATTGATGTGCGGTATCAACTAAAGTCAATCAAGTAACAGGCAAAAGTTAGTTAGTTACAGCTGGAAATAAGTACATATAAATTTATATTCACATATACAAATATGTAACGGCAATTGAAAACTTGAATTCATCACTGAGTATAGCATGTATATTTTGTAATTTTTTTTTAATGATTTTTATGATTATTGAGCTATTGCAATTAACGACACTAGCGCATCAATGGAAAGTGTGTGTGTGCGTGTGTGAGTGTTGTGTGTAGTGTGTGTGTTTTTGTAAATTAATTACATGTACGTTTTTTTCTTTAATGCATTGCAATTAAAAATTCCGTTAGCGGAACTTTACGATTTCTAATGTATGAAATATGGAGTAGACGTGGATAGGCTATGCATATGTATATATATATATGTATTTAATCGTAGTAGTAATGCTGATACAGCGAGTATATCCTAGTTGGGGCACGACTCCCAGTGTGTGTCCCAGGCGCGCACCTGCAAAAGATAAACACATTAAATAATATTCATTTTGAATCAAATTTAATTCTACTCCCACCTGACACTCTCGACTGCAATACCATTGATTCTGGCAGCCGGCGCACATGTAGGTGGCCTTATAGCGTTCACAGTGCTGGCAGCGTCGCTCCAGTTCCTCGGGTCCATTTGTGGTGGCGCCCATGCGTTTGCTTCGATTGTTATTGTTGTTGTAGCTGCTCCGATTGGTTTGGTTCACAGCACGACCAATCGTCTCCAGACCCTGCAGCAGCTCCGAACGATACATGGAATGTGTTTCATTATACTGCAAACAATAATGCCGGATTAAATAAACGCCGAAAATCTGGTGAGGAGTTCGGTGCACCCACATGCGGATTGGTGTCGTTGCCCTTGCGCTGATTGCCTCCACCCAGTGGACTGCTGTTGAACAACGGCTTGTGCGGCGTCTCATTGTCAAAATGATTGTCCAGCGAATTGATTTGGCTACGTTGCGCTTCCAGCGGCTGCTGCTGACGATCCGTTGTGGAATTTGTCAGCTGCTTGGACTCATTGATCAGTTGCTGATAACTGCAAATTTGGGAGATGAGTTAAAACTGAAACCAAATTTGAATGCTCGCGTATAAATACCGCGACTGTGGTGGCTGTAGTTTATTGCGTTTGCCCAGCTCCTCGAGCTGCTCCCGACGAAAATCTTCACGACGTCCATAGACAGCCGAACGATCGGACGCCATGGGCGGCAGCGGCGGACGCATTACGGGCAGCGAGTTGCGTCGGCTTTGATGCAGCTCAATGTGCTGTGGCGGCGGCATGGAGAACTCGGCGCAGGCGGGCGCCTTCTCCTGCAGGCCCAAGGCCCTAAAAAATAAAAGATATATTAACATAAGTTTACTAAAATTGATGAGCCACATTTAACCTACCCGCGCAAGATCTTAATATCGTCCAGGCCATTCTCCACGCGGTTGATGAGCTGCTCCACGGCGCTCAGGCCATACCGCGATGGCATTGGCGCATTTTGTTCATTGAGCAGCAGCGAATGCATCTCATAGAGCTCCGATGTGCTGCAGTTCTTGTTGAGTATCGAGGGGAGGATTTCCTTCATGACAAGTATGCGCTCCTTGCGCTCGATGCGGGCCAGCAGCTCCTCCTTGATGCTGCGCAAGTGCAGCAAACGATTGTGCTCCTCCTCCTTTTGGCTAATTAAGTTCTCCAGCGTCTTGATGTCCGCCTCAATGCGCAGCTTCTCCTCGCCGTACGACTTGAGCTCCGGCTTGACAGCTCGCATCTTATCCGACATTATCTCGTCCAGCTCCATGTACAGCTCCTTGACGCGCTGATGGAAGACCGCATCGCTGTTGCTGTTGTTCAGATCAACTGAGGATTTGTTGCGTGCCGCCGACGTGGGCGCCTGAATGGTTTGGGTTTGTGTTTGCCGGGAACTGGATTCGGAGCGCTGTTTAGGACGCATCAACTGTGGCTGCTGCTGCTGTGGTTGCTGCTGCTGCAGTTGTTGCGGCTGCTGCTGTGCGTAGGGCGTGGCAAATGTGGGCGCCTCCTGTTGGTTTACAATTGGCGTGTTTGTCTTAATGCCATCGGGCGTCGCCGGCGTCTTCTCGTTGGGATAGACAATGTCCATGGCTTCCACGGGCGGTGTGGGCGTCTCCAAGCTATACGATATGGCAACCATATTCTCAGGTTGCAGCTGCTGCTGCAGATGCTGCTGCAGATGCTGCTGTTGCTGCTGCTGCTGCAGACACAGCGCCTTCTTGGGCGCATAGTAATCCATGCTGCCGGACGGTGTCAGCGTGAAGGGTGAGCCCAATTTGAAGGCCAGCGCCGGCTCAGCGTTCACTCTGGATGTGGCTACAGTTGTTGTTTGGATGATGTCCGCTTTCTTGGGCGACGTTGGCGGCTGTGGTTGTGGTGGTGTTGGCTGCTTTGCTGGCGCCGTATAAACTGGCGTAAACTCTATGATGTCATCGTCCAGTTCAACGGCGGCCATCGCCTTGGTGCGCTGCTCAGCAGTTGGCTCTGTCGTGGGCGGCGTGATCGAGCGACGTCGCTTCAGCGTTGCCTCCTCCACGGGCATGGGCTCAGCTGCCACCTTGTAGCCCAGCTCCAGAGCGGGCAACTTCATGGGCTGCTCCAGCTGCTGCTGTTGCTGCGGTTCTACTTGCAGATTATTGCAGCCCGCGGCTTCTTCGATGATGGGCTCCGCAGCTATGGCCGGCTTCAGGGTCAGAAACTCATCCAGCACGGAGCCGTTTTCAGCGGGCGTTGCCTCACTTTCGATTTCCAGCTGCAAGGTGAAAGGCGGCGGTGTCTTTGTTACTTGCTGCGGCTGTTGTTGCGGCTGCTGCTGTTGCTGCGGCTGTCCGCGTGACGGCGGCTCGTTGGGCTTCTCCGGCGAATCTTCGTTCTCGGTGTCGTCCAGGCAAATCAGCTCCGGTGACATGCTGCCAGTGCGACTGCGACTGCGACTACGACTGCGGCTGGGCGTGCGCTCCCGTTGTTGTAGTTGATGTTGTTGTTGTTGTTGCTGTTGTTGTTTTTGTTGCTGTTGCTGCTGCATTTCAATGGCTTTTCTGGCCGCGCGATATTCGGCCATTCTTTGTGCCTGCGCCTGAATTTTGGGCATTGCACGCTGTAGCTGGCTCTTGTAATCGGTTTTATTGGTAAATCGTTGATTCAGCCTGCAGAAAATATATATATTTAATAGTCACGTCAATTGAATTTCATGTGAATCCTCTGTCAAACTTTTGTGTGTTCCGAGTGAACTTGACGGCAGTTCTCATCAGATCGGTTCTTGGGATCCAGTTCGTGCACCTACCATTTAATGCTGCGCCGCTTGAAGTACAGGTTCGCCTTGCTGTTGCGCTCCATCTGCTTAATCTGGCGCTGCGTGTGCTCCCGGCTCGCCGGCGGCTTGTTTGGCTGCCCGCCGGCATCCGAGTCCGCTGAGAGTTTGCGTGGCGTTGTCGCCGCGCTGTCGTCTGTTTTCGCCGGTGAGGTCGTATCGCTGGATTTGGCCGACTTGGCCGGCGTTTGCTTGCTGACCGCGACGTCCATCAGCGCATCGTCGTCCTCGTCGTGGCTGTATTCGTCGCTGCTCAGTTGCGAATTGGACGAGTCGTAAATTTCCACGTTCGACATGCTTGGAAAACTAAATCAGACACACGCACGCACACACACACACACACACAAACTGAAATCGAAACACACATATAACGAGCATATAATTTATATGTTTGCCGTACTCACGTTTTCCAACTCTTCCCTTTTTTTTCGCCGACTTTTTTCTTTTTGTAGTTCTTGCAAAAAAGCGTCTGCGTCTGCCGGCTGAAATGGCTGTTGCCCTTGGTGGCCAGCAGGAGTGTGCTATTGCCGCTGGATTTGTCAGTAAGCGAACACGATTTGTTCTCAAATCTGCACACAATCGACCAGAATGGCAATTGGAAACGTACTTTTTTTTTAATTGCTTTCTAGCATTGCAAAAAAAAATTTGCGGCGACGACGGCTTTTATTCGTGTATACAGTGGAGGATGGCAATAAAAGAAGAAGAAATGTTTTTGCTGTTACTGACAACAGCGCGCTTAACAGACAAAGAAAAGTGTTAAGCAACAGGAAACTCTCCATTTACCGAATAAAACGGCCGTTACTCATTTAACGCGATTTAAATTATATTTAAACAGTTGTAAACTTTCTAGTAAGTTAAAATACCAAAGAAACTTAACAAATAAGTTCTATTTTAAACAGGCAACAAATACAAGAGATATGAAAACCATAATTCAGGCGCGCGTTTTATAACAGTGCCATAGCAGAGCGCATCACTAAATGTTAATTAGCAGTAACTATCGATGTGAGCGGTTGCTGTGTTTGTGCACATTTTAATGTCGATCGATTAATTATCAGTGTTGATGAAAGCGCCGAATATAAAAAAGCTTAAATTTTTAAATAACAACAATTTACATGTGCTACCAATTATTTATAGATTGTTTGCATTCACGTCACAACGACATCCGTGAGAACATTAAAATATTTCATAAAAGTCATAAACTAATGCTCATTAACATATTAAGTAGATTTTTGCGCTGATAATTTGGAGATGAAGAGCAGCCAATGCACATTATCTATGTGTGTGTGTGTCGATACCGATATAATCAGCGTGTAATGACTATTGAACTACAGCCACCTTACAGGGTCATAAATATCGCGTGCACACACACACACACACACACAGGCATACAAACATCTATAAATATGTGGGAAGCGTGTTTGATTTTCTCTATCTTCGCCTGCCACCTCACAAGACAACTACAGCTCATTTTCGCTCGCTCTCTCGCTCTCTCTCTCTTTCGTTATTGATAACGGTAAAGGGTGATTAATTTGATAATCGCTTTAATATCAGCGCTCAGTCAATGCTATCAGTCGAACAAACGAATTATTCTGTTTCGGTACTCAGTTGACCACAGCAGCTGGCCGCGTCAAGTCAAGGAAATTCGCCGATTGGAATATATATTTGAAGGAATATTTATCCCCACCCCCCTCGAACCGCTTGTGATATTCAACAGGTGAGTTTGCAATTAATGAATGATAATTGATATGAGTGTGAAAAATATAATAATGATTATGCACAACTGAAGTGCATTTTGTACCAAAGTTTACGATACACAAATACAGTGATAGCTCGATAAGGAGTACTTAATTAAAAAACTGCATTAAATTAGTTCAAAGTTCAAAAAGCAAAAAAGAAAAAAAACACATTTTTGTTTTCTTTGATAATTTTTATGTATTTATGTGTGCAAATTAATCATAGCTTGATAACAAATAATTAAATGTTGTTATTCCATTCATTTGCGCACACTAATTGCACAAAATTAATGCTTGAAAAAAAATGTTGCTTTAATTGTGTACTTATTTGTTTCATTTGTGCACAGATTATTAATTAAATATTGGTTTGATTAAACATGAAAAATAAAAAAACATGAATTTATTTGTTTGATAAAATAATTTTTTTTGTGTTAAACCTATTTTATATTTGCGCATTTTTTACATTCAATTTTTGATTAATAAACATTTTTGTATTGCCTTATTTGATAAGAAAAAATCTTTTCATTTGTACAGATTTTTGTTACATAGAATTTTGACTTGATAAAAATATTTTTTGTTTTATTTTATTTTCTCACGTTCTTTACGTAACGGTCTTCTAGATTATTTCTGTGACATTTCTTAATTTTGTATTTTGTTGTTTTATTTGATCAAAAAATCTTTTCATTGCATTGAATTTTTGTACATCGAATTCTGACTTGATAAAAATATTTTTATTTTATTTAACCATTCAAATTAAAGGTATGATACATTTTTAAATTATTATATTTATATTTATTATATTATATTTTAAATTCTAGATTATTTATATTATATATTTATTATATTATATTTTAAATTCTAGATTATACGCAATTATTATGTTATTTTCCCACATTTATGATAAAAAATTAATTTTTTTTAGTTGAAAGTTTAGGCAGTTTTACGTAACGGTCTTTTAGATTATACGCAAATATTTCAATAATTTTTAATTATTTACGTGACATTTCTTATCTTCAGCTTTCACGATGGTCACGCTGCAGGAGCTGAAAAGAAATACATTATGCCACATGGTGATCGCCATCACGTTCTTCACCAGCGGCATTCTCTGCAACATTGTCCAGCTGGTGCTGCTGATCCTGGTGAAGCCCTTCGATGCCAGCCTGTTCCGCAAGCTTGCCTATTATCCCTGCTATGCCTTCTTTTCGCGTGAGTTTCAAACACATTTTAATTTCGAATGAATTTCTTAATCTATAAAATTCTTTTTTGATTCCAGAGCTGGTTTGTGTCACCGAATGGTATGGAGGCGGCACCTTGCGCCTTTACATGGACAGCAAGGATTATGAGCAGTACGCCGGGCAGGAGCACGGCCTGATGGTCATGAATCACACCTATGAAATTGATTTCCTGTGCGCCTGGATGCTGCTCGATAAGCTGCGCATCCTGGGCACCGCAAAGGCGTTCGCCAAGAAACCGATTCGGTATATGCCCGTCCTGGGCTGGGCCTGGTGGATGGCCGAGTTTGTGTTCCTCAATCGTGACTTTGACAAGGACAAGGAGATCATTGCCAAGCAGCTGAAGCTGGTCTACTCCTATCCCGATCCCGTTTGGGTGCTGCTCACCGCGGAGGGCACACGCTTCACCCCCGCCAAGCACGAGGTGTCCGTCAAGTTTGCCCAGGAGAAGGGCATGACGCCACTGAAACACCATCTGATCCCGCGCTCGCGCGGCTTCACCGCCAGTCTGCCCACGTTGCGCGGCATCTGTCCGGCGGTCTACGACATCAACCTGGTGTTCAAACGGGACTCAAAGGTGCCCATCAATCTCAACTCGATTCTGAACGGAGATCCCATCGAGCCGCATATCCTTGTGCGCCGACTCCCGCTGGATCAGGTGCCGGAGGGCGAGAAGGAGGCCGCCGCCTGGCTGCAGAATCTGTACGTGGAGAAGGATCGCATCGTCGACAGCTTCCACGAGACGGGCAGCTTCTTCAAGAGCTCCGGCATCAAGGAGGTGCCCTGCATCACCTGCAAGCCCCGCCTCAGCAGCCTGATCAACTTTGGCGTCGTTTGCGCCTCCTCCATGCTGTCGATAGCCTACTACCTGGTTTCCTCTTTGCTGGCCTTCAACTGGATCGGCCTTGTGACCGTGCTGAGCGTTTTTGTAATATGTAAGTATATATTTGTGCAACGTCCGTCCGTCTGTCCGTTGATCTAGATAGTGAAACTTTGAATTTTAACTCGTGTAAAGATTTCTAAATCGATTTTGCTTACAAAACTGTCGTAATTTTAAAGCTAGATAAAGATATAAAATCGATAAGAAAAAATCGATTTTAAAAATCGATAACAATCGATAGACATCGATATATATCGATACAACAAAATACTTATAATACATTTTTTACTGCTTAATTTTAATTAATTGCATTTTTCTCTTATTTGCAGTTTATCTGCTGCTGAAGGAAGCGAGCAATATGTCCAAGATCAGCAAGGGATCTAGTTACGGCGTCTCAAACAATAACAAATCGAAGGAAAACTAATTTATTTGCACAATTTCAAATGTATCCGTGAGGCTGCAAATGGAACAAATGACAAAGTGTACAAACAAAAGAATGTAAGTTTTGTATATTAACGGGTATTTCGGAGTCATATGCAGAATTGTGCATATATTTAACGATTTTATAAATGATTTGATAATAAAACGAAATGAAGTAAAAATTGAATTCTTTACATGTCTTGAACTTTGGCACAGACCTTCCTAAACTCGGCTGGCGGAAGCCTTTGCCAGATAATAAACAATTTGTCAATGAGTCAAGCTGATAAGATAATAATTATAATGATTATAAATGTACTAAGAAACACACAAAATTTGGAAGTTCTAATGGCACTCAATGTTTTGGCCTGCATTCTTATCTGGTTGTCTACCAATAAACAGCAACCGCACAATTGCCAGTCGATAAACGTGATAATAAAAAAGTTAATAAATTTTAACTAGGCAACAGTTTTCAATTTAGACCCGTTTTATAGAGCTTTTGACTTTTTGAATTTTGGCGCCAATTCAACAATCAGCCTTTTGCTTAAAAGGCATAAGCCAGGGCTGCACTCGGCGATGTTGGCAAATGTGCCAGCTATCGCATGGAAGCATCGATAGTTATATCGATGGCCACGCAGCGCTAAGTACACGAAAACAACTATATTTAACAAAAACACAACTCACTTATCGCACAAGAAAGATATATAATACAAACGTTCCCAAAAAGGTAATTACTGCACGCAACAATTAAATTGGTGCCAAGTGTAAAGTGCGTGAAGTCTCATTCGATTATATGTAAATTGAGTTTAAAAATATCAACTAGCTAAATTGATTTTAATATTTATATGGCGCTAAGCAAATTAGAAAAGATCACTGAACTCGCGCAGAGTCAACAAAAGTGTTAATAATAATTAAAAAATGTTTGGCTAAAACCACCTGGCTGGCGACACAACAAAAACACACACGTACAAATACACACACACACACACATGCACACACACACACACATGGGCACCCTCGCGCGCGTTACAAAAAAAAAAAATGTATCTTTACACGTCATGTTTATGGCAAAAAAAAAAAGAGCAGAAAACTTGCAGATACAAACGTAGCTCATAAGAACATTCAGTTCAGACATGAACACGGACTTTGTTCCGTTTCACAAGGCAGCAATAAAATTGAATACAATCACATAAATTGTAATCTTTGAGAGAATTGCATTCGCCGCTGACTTGACCAGCCTTATCGCTGTCTCCCTCCACCCCCCCACCACCTCACCCTCACCCTCTCCCTCGCACCTTATCGCAATCCGCATTAACTCGAGCATTTATATCTTTGGCCACTCGAAGGCAGCTAAAGTCTCGGCTCCTGCCTAATTGCCAGCCAGCTGGAAAAGTTGATTAGAACTTTGATTGCTGACACTCGCGTTCAGTAGTTCAACGTGTGCCAAGGTGTTTAAAATACACACACTTTAAAGCACATATATATACTCTTATATAGTGGCATATATCTTGCCTTTGTATATTTGATTACGCAATTTGATTTGTGTGCTCATCTCGCTGTTGAAGGTTCGTCCAGGATGATTACGTTAGAGGAGCTGAAGAAACTGAGACTGATCCATCTATGCATCGCCTTAACCTTCTTCACGAGCGGACTGACCGTCAATTTGGCCCAGCTGCTGCTCCACATCTTCCTCAAGCCGTTCAATAAGGTCCTCTTCCGCAAGCTGATGTACTACCTATGCTATTCCTTCTACTGCCGTGAGTCCTTTTACCCTATTTTCGGTTAAACTAAATTTAATTATCCTTACACTTCTTAGAGCTGGTTTTCGTCGCCGATTGGTATTCGGCCTGCAAGATGCGCGTCTACATGGATGCCGAGGACGCCAAGAAGTATGCCGGCAAGGAGCATGTCCTGCTCATGATGAATCACAAATACGAAATCGATTGGCTCGCCGGCTGGATGATCTGCGATAAGGTCGGTGTCCTCGGCAATTGCAAGGCCTATGCGAAAAAGGCCATCCGATATGTGCCCTGCATCGGCTGGGCCTGGTGGCTGGCCGAGTTTGTCTTCCTCAATCGTGACTTTGACAAGGACAAGGAGATCATTGCCAAGCAGCTGAAGATTGTCTTCTCCTATCCGGATCCCACCTGGCTGCTGCTGAACGCGGAGGGCACTCGCTTCACCCCCGCCAAGCACGAGGCGTCCGTCAAGTTTGCGCTGGAGCGCGGCATGGTGCCGCTCAAGCATCATCTGATACCGCGCACGAAGGGCTTCACCGCGAGCATGCCCACGCTGCGCGGCATCTGTCCGGCCATCTACGACATTAACTTGGCCTTCAAGACCGACGAGAAGGTTTGTCTTAATATATATTTTCCACTACTCCTTTAACTCAATCTCTCTCTCTCTTTCTGGATCAGGTTCCGCCCACAATGCTGTCCCTGCTGAATGGTAGGAGCGTTGAGCCCTATATGCTCATGCGTCGCATTCCGCTGGAGCAGGTGCCGGAGGGTGAGAAGGAGGCCGCCGAATGGCTGCAAAAGCTCTTCGTGGAAAAGGATCGCATTATTGACAGCTTCCTCGAGACGGGCAGCTTCTTCGAGACCTCCGGCGTTAAGGAGGTGCCCTATAGGACCGTCGAGCCGCGCCTCAGCAGCCTGATCAACTTTACCTGCTGGGCGATATATTCACTGTCCCTAATCTTCTACTATCTGATCACATCCCTGCTGGCGGCCAACTGGGTTGGCCTAATATCCGCGCTATCTGTGCTGGGCATCTGTAGGGATTTGAATTTATATTTATATTTAAACTAAATTCCTTTCTAATATGCTATTCTTCTTCTGTTTTAGGCCACTGGTTGATGGGCGCCGTAATAAACACGACGCAGATCAGCAAAGCATCCAGCTATGGATCGAAGAGCACAAAGGAGACGAGCGCACATTAATTTGTAATTTGTATTTATTTACAAAAGGATACAAATCAATTTTCGTTGATTGTTAACGAGAGTACTTTAGTCAATGAGCCAAGCTGATAATCTCACAATTATTTACATACTATACAAATTAACTCTTAATCGTGGATTATATCTGATTCTGATTCATCAGCGATCCTTATCTCCAAGTTTATTTTGCTACAAATGAATTTATTTTATTATTTCTCTTGGTTGTAAGTGGAGTTTAAAATGTCAGTTTGGTAATAAATATTATGAATTATTTAAATAAATTAAATAGGGTCGCACAGGCATACAAAAAAAAAAAAAAAACGTTCAAATGTATAATGATGCAATAAAATAAATTAAATAAATAAATAAATTTAATGTAGATTTTTTTGCACAATACAGTTGCGGTCAAAATGATAGAAATCTAAATTATATTGTTTATTTAATTTTTTAAGATAACTTAAATATATTGTAAGTCCATATGACAAAAATTAAAATTTGTTAATTATTCAGTTTATTTTTTTTACAATTTTTTTGTTGTAATAATATTTTGTGACTCCAAAAATGTTAAGTTTATTAAAGCTGAAAATAATTATACAGTTAAATTTTAATATTTTCTTATTTCGAGGCTATCATCTCTCTGGAGGAATTGAGTTCCAGGAGCTCTGTACGACCTGGCAAGGACAACGCGCAAAAGCTCTAATATACATACAAAAAAATGTCAAAGCTTTAACATTAGTGCCAGTACTATTATTTTGACCGCACCTGTATAAGATATACCCAAACATCTGACATCAGATATCGATTAGTAGCGACTATCGATACTTGTGTTAGAGCTGCCACCGCACAGCTGCAGCATATAACGCAATTATCGATAGCTTTCCAGTTCTATTCCCCATTTTTATAAAACGCCAAATGAAAATTAACAAAAACTTCGTACCTTTAATTTAATGCAATAATATGAGCAATTTGAAGGTGAGTTAGCAACAAATCAGCGCTTAGTGCTGCGGCACATGGAAGCAGGGGCACAGTCAAGTGAAAAGTGAAACGTAACACGGCCTCCAGTTTTGTCTTGTCACTATTTAGGAAAGGGGGGCTCGGGCACACTCCTAGTAGGCTCAAGGACCATCGGTTGTATGTGTGTGTGTGTGTGTGTGTGTGTGCGCATATGGAATCGAATGTTTGTCACAGCACCAAGTTGTGCAAGGACAAGGGGGGGGCGGGGGTGTGCGGCCAACAAAAAAGTGTCTTTGTTTGAAGGAAAAAGAAAGCAGACGGCGATCTGATGACGTTGAACTACGAACAAATTTCTCTCCGCTGTGCCATTAGCCAGTTATATGAGCAGGGTGCTATAGGCGAACTTTAAATGCAAGTGTTACATATGTGTGTGTATATATATATAAAAATTGTGTGTGTGTGTGTGTGATTAACTAAAAACGAAAGATGGTCATTTTTAATTCTCGCATATGCAGAAATCTATACACGTTCATAGGTATGTGGCAAGCACACACACACACACACACACGCACGCATAAATACCAATGCAGCGCCAGCATACACGCATACATCTATATAAATATACATATACATGTATATTGTGTGCGTGTGTGCTGTAGACAGCTGACGTTGTTGGGGTATCGAAAACGGTATCGGTGCGGTATCGAAAATCGTAAAACAAGTTAAAAGCGCAACGTTCCTTCTCCATGATTGTGAGATCGAAAGGTTATTAGGCGCCAGAAACAAAGGGAAAAAAATAGTTTAACGAGTGTGACGTCACAATATCATTGTAATTGATACGCGTTCGTTTGAAGAGTTTTAATATAACCGGAAATTATTCAATTGGTTAAAAATATCTTTAAAAATCCAATTTTCATATGGAAGCTATATGATATAGTGCTACGATCGGGTCAATTGTAATAACGGTGCTGTGTGAACAAAGTATTATTAATTGTATTTGAATTCCAGAACGACTTTTTCATACAAACCGATTTTGTGACGTCATATTGAGTGTTTTATTTTTTCTTACATTATAGCATGCCGATTCAGGCGCCCTCATGGACAGACTTTCTCAACTGTCCCATCTGCTGCAATGAGTTCGAAGCCAGCCAGCGAGTGCCGATCAGCCTCGGCTGCGGGCACACAATATGCAAGCCCTGCCTGACCACACTCTACAATCGGCAATGTCCCTACGATCAGGTAAGTTATCTATTTTAGGCCCACTTTTCAAATCTACTAATTCGTTTCTTTTGTTTAGACGCTTATTGTAACGGAAATCGATAATTTGCCCATTAACAATGCGCTGCTGCAGCTGGTGGGCAATGGCAGTGGAGCAGGAGCAGCTGGAGGGGCAGCTGGTGGCAAGAGCTTGTCCAGCAAGGAAGCGGAGCTGGCGGATCTGGCGCCAAGTGTGCTCAAGCTGCAGCCGGAGCAACTAAAGTGCTACAAGCTGGGCAACAGGTGCATCGAAGATCTGGCCTTGCATTTAAAATCCTTTCAAAATGTGAACAGCAGCAGCGGCAATCTGCTGACCAGGCCCATGCAGCGCAAGCTGGTCACCCTGGTCAACTGCCAGCTGATGGAGGAGGAGGGACGCGTGCGCGCCCTGCGTGCGGCACGTTCCCTCGGCGAGCGCACCGTCACCGAACTGATCCTGCAGCACCAGAATCCGCAGCAGCTCAGCTCCAACTTGTGGGCGGCGGTGCGGACGCGCGGCTGCCAGTTCCTGGGACCCGCCATGCAGGAGGAGGTGCTCAAGCTGGTGCTGCTGGCCCTCGAGGAGGGCTCGGCGCTCTCCCGCAAGGTGCTGGTCATGTTTGTGGTGCAGCGCCTCGAGCCCCATTTTCCCCAAGCCTCAAAGACGAGCATTGGCCACGTGGTGCAGCTGCTCTATCGCGCCAGCTGCTTCAAGGTGTCCAAGCGCGAGGCGGACTCATCGCTGATGCAGCTCAAGGAGGAGTTCCGCACCTACGACGCCCTCCGTCGCGAGCACGACGCCCAGATCGTTCAGATTGCCACCGAGGCGGGACTGCGCATTGCGCCCGAACAGTGGTCATCCCTTCTGTACGGCGACATCGCCCACAAATCGCACATGCAGAGCATCATCGACAAGCTGCAGACGCCGTCGGCGTTTGCCCAGTCCGTGCAGGAGCTGGTGATTGCGCTGCAGCGCACCAGCGATCCGGCGAAGCTGGCGATGCTGCAGAATCATCTGCAGTATTTGGCCAGCATTGATCCGTGCGTGGAGGCGGCCCCTTGGGCGGATGTCGCCAAGGCGCTGGACGCTGTGCGGCATGCGGTCATGGGACTCGTGCACTTCCTGCAGCATCACGGCATACGCAAGCCGCAGGACACCAGCTTGGCCGGCGGCGCCGCGAGCAACAACAACACCAAGTACAAGATCAGCCTGTGCCGCGACCTCAACCACGGACGCGTCTGTCCGCGCGGCGCCAGCTGCACCTTCGCCCACTCGCAGGGCGAGGTCGAACTCTATCGCGCCCGCAACCGTGGCAAGCACATCAAATCCCCCATGCCGATGGCAATGCCGCCGGGTGGCGGCAAAAAGCCACTGCCCCTGGGCAGCGAAGTCTCGGCACACGCCGGTCCCATGATGCCCATATCGCCCATGCACTTCATGCCGCCAACAGCGCCGCCCAATCGCGGCTTCCTCGACCCCAGCTGCAACCTGCCGCCGCACAATCTCTCACCCAGCGGCGTCCACTTGCCGCTGATGCATCCGCACTACAGTCCCATTGCACGCCAGCAACAACAATCACAACAACAACAACAGCAGCAGCAGCTGAACGGTCTTTTGGTGCCGCCGCCGCCGCCGCCAACGGGACGTTACGACGTTGCCCAACAACGCTTCAATTTTGGGCCGCCGTCGGAGCAGGCGCGGAACGTGGCGCGCGATTATTTAGTCAATTCGCCGGCTGGTCAGCCGCAACGCAACCCACCGAACTACAACAGCAGCAATCACAACCACAACAACAACAGCAGCAGCAGCAATCACAACAACAACAGCAACAATAATAATAATCTGCACAATCACAACAAGAGCTTCTGCAGCATGCTTCCAGCGGATGTTTATCATTCGCCCTATTTTGGCAGCGAGACCGGCAAAAGCAGCGCCGATCCCAAATTGGGGCATCCGTCTGGCGGCAATCCGGCCAATCTGTGGGAGCACCAGTTTGTGCCGCCGTCCAGCAAGAATCACAGTCGAGGCATGTCGACGATTGTGCCCACAACAGCTGATACCTCATTTTTTGAAAAGAAACCGCCGAGTAATGTTAACATGGATCTGGAGCTGGCCAAGCCGTTGGGCGAGAGTGCCTCGAATCCGGATGGCATGCCGTTGTTTAGGCTCAACAGCAACAACAATACCAACAACAACAACAATAACAACAACAACAATCACAACAGCAACAATCACAATAGCAACCATAGCTCATTTATATTCTGGAACAATCCCAAAGATTCGGCCAACTTTGTGCGCTCCGACTCCATATTGGATGACGATGCATCCACATTCGATGTGCCCACAGGCTCCTCGATAAACAGCCGCTACGGTCCCATTTGTCCGAAGCGCTCGACAAGCAGCTGGATCAACTGGAACATAGAGAACAACGATCTGAAGAATAAACACGAGTTCCTCAGCGACAAAAGCACAACTGCCGGCGATCTGAGCTATGCAGCCTTCAAGCCGGAGCACAATGACCATCCCAATGCCAATGCCAATAAGGTAAGTTTCCAGTTGTTGCCAAGATTGCCAATTTAATTTGTAAATTTTTCACAGAACTCTATGGGACAAGAGAGTGTGTTAATTTGGAACAACGATTTGAATGCGAATGCGTCGAGCACTTCGAGCAATTATTGGAGCAACAACGAAAGACTGAAGCATCAGCAGCTCCAGCTGGATAGGAAGCCAACGCTGCTATCCGAGGACAGTATCGAGGGTGTCATCGATAGCGGCATGATGAGCGAACTGGAAAAGAAGCTTGTCGACATTGTCGAGGTCGGTTCGAATCCGGATGATAGCGGCATTAAAATGGACTAAGCCAGGTTAATATTGATCGGAAACATAATGCAATCATTTATACAAAAATGTCTCGATTTGGGGACATTTTTAGAGGTTTGTAAACCGCACACAGCTTAAAATTCTAGAATAATAGAATTCGAGTAACTAATCTAGCGAATAGTCAAGATGATATAGAGATGAAAAACAAAAACAAATCGTGGGTAGGGGAAACTAGGATTTATTATGTAATTATGTAATTGTCTACTTAAAATGTTGTCCAAACTCGATATATGTCGCATATATATGTTCATTGTTCGATATTGAATTAAGTGTCGGTTCACCGAACTTGTCCGTGTTATGTTTTAGTTTGGGTTTAAAAATATATTGATCAATCTGATTGAATCGTACATAGTGTATAGAAAATACTTGATGTCTAAACTAGCCACGATCTTTTAGCACAACACAATAACAATATTAGATCTAGTTAATAGATATTCAAATTTGCTAACAAACAAAAAGATTTCCATCGGTGTTGGATAAAAAAATAAAAAAAAAAATAATCTAAGCAATCTGCAGGAAAAGTTTAAAATGTGTCCGTTACAAAAGTGTTTAAAGAATTACGTAGAGGGGTCCCTAGCTTGCTATAAGAACTCTAGATCAATGATGATGTTTCTTTTATGGGTAGAATTTGCACTAGAAATGAATGCCAAAATGCTAAAACCATCTGTAATTGTAAGGCCCCAGCTACATAATGCTGATAATGTATGTAGCTCGAGGTCGGCTCGTGATTTTTTATGGGCATATATACAGAACTAAAAGCTGTAGCTGCTCCTATTGAAAGTTTAAACAACAACAATATTGTGTGTTTCTTTATATATATATATTTTTTGTTTTTAGACTTTTTTAAATTATTATCTATGTATTTCAAAACAAAACGCTATTTTTATATATACACAAAAAACAAAGCAAATAAGATGAGAAAAGTGAAAATAGATGAATGTATATGTACTAGAAAGGGACCCACATACGTTTGATAATTTATATATATGTATGTGGATGAATGTTTATATTTCTTAAAGAAATTTTAATAACGCTATTGTGCGATGTTGTTAACTATTGTACCATATTATTAAATTTATTGAAAATAAATTAAAATCATGTCCCGTTTACGTTGTACTCGTTGAACTGTGTGTCAAGGCTTCGACATATACTTGCAGCAAACAAATACTATACTATATATAAATATATACTATATAAATGATATACATGCATAATTACTATGTTCAACACGTATGTAATACATGCGTTTATATTTTAATTGATATATTAATATTATATATTAATATCAGATGATACCACGTTTTGCTTAAAGACTTTGATTCTAATGCTAACTAAAATGATTTTTTTTAATATATATATTTTTTAAGTAAAAGTCAAAACCCTATCCTACCTACTATCATACATATTAAAGCAGAAAAAAGAAAGGAGATCGAATGATACTAACTATATATAAACCGATATAATTTGATCTGATTGATATGCGATCTTCATTGAAAATGAATATGTTGTTAAAACGTTGATAAAAATTTTTAAAAAAAATATCTCTAAAAATGTAACCTATGTAAATTGAATTTTCTCAGTTGTTAATGGGGAAAGTAAATGCGAGACGGAGTTTGTGTCTGTTTAGTTAATGGAAAGCAATACATGCATATGTATTAATTTTTTTTATTATAAAATGATATCGTATGTGTGTAAGAATATGTACCTATGTATGTATTTCCTATATAAATTTGTTCAGTAACTGACGCATTAAATCATGTATAATGTGTGTAATATGTATAGTTAAGTAAAGAATAACTGAAAATTGATAAACGATAAATGAAAAAAACAAAAAATTGTTACGAAGCGATCGAGAACAAAAGAAAATTTGTTCGATCGACGTGAAATGTGAAGACGAATGAGATTTGTAATTTGTATTTGTAACATTAGCAACCCGATGAAGTTCCACGATTAACAAAAACCCATCCGAGAGATTCCTTTTGCGTACTTAATACACCACACGGGTGGGCCATCGTGGTGAGTTTTAGTCTAAACCCAATGGGTTCATAACTGTATTGTGTTGAATTCCGTTGTTGTAATCTTGTGAATATTATACTAAACTTGGAAGTAGGCCAAATCTCTCATCAATTTTCGATATCTACACTAAATATACATATTATATGTATTATATTTAATTACACGTATTTTTTGTATTATTACTAAATGTTATCTTAAGCAATTTTTTAATTTCTGTTAACCCCGCCCCAAAACAAAAAAACAACTTTATTTATTTTATTTTGCCAATAAATTTTTTCAATTAAATTTGTAGTTTTTTTTTCTTTCTCTCTAAACTTAAGTTTTTATATATATATATATGATATATGTTATATCTGGAACGTGTGCAACATATCAGAGCCGATTTACTCGTAGCATATTGAAACTTAGAAACTTATATGATACCACCACCCACTAACAAAAAATTAACGAAAAACCACCCGAAGTTAACTATGGTTAAGTAAACAGTAACTAGTTATGGACAATCGACATAAAGTTCTGAGACACATTCTCAACTCTAAAGTTATATAATATATATATAGTATAAACTAACAAATTTAAATGTATATAGATATGCCAGTGTATTTGATAGATGCTTCTGTTCCTTGTGACTAGGATTAGTTATATATACATATAGTACTTATAAATGTCTGGATATAAAATAACAAAAAACGTTGGCAATAGTTTACTCGCAATCTCTGTGTAATAGATACATGATAATATATATCTATATATATACGGCTTTTTAACCAACTCAAGTGCTTCATAAGTAGCTGCAAATCGGCGCTTCTTTCAAATTGGCCAAGTGACTTACCAATAGTTTATCTCGCAAATAAAAAAATATATTCTACACATCTCTTCCATCCTAAGCGCATTAAATGTGTTAAGGCGCGGACAATACAAAAAAAAAAAATTTTAAAAATAAAATAATGCTTCTTAATATAATATCATGTCTCTGGCACAATCTGCAAGGCCCAGCTCTACAAATAGAACCAACATAAAATTAATAAAAAAAAAGTAAAAATAAAAAGTCCACTCGAATGTATTTGAATATATGTACAAAATTATATATATACATATATATATATATTCAGCGATGAGAATATTTGTGTTATTAGTTGGAGATTCTTAAATTGTGATGATGTGAAATTTACAGTTAACATATGAACTACTCCCAGTTTAATGGGAACAAACAAATGTCTTTATATTTCCATAGATATGTACTTATTATTATTATTATAATAATCTTAACTAACTACTAATGTATACACTAACCGATCTTTAAGCAACAACAAACAAACACACACAACACACAAATGATTATTGTTTCATATTTAACCTAAGATAATATCACGGTACATGGCGTTGTATCTGTATCTGATAGATACATTTGTCCTGTTTGTAACTGTTCCAGTGCCAGCCTTTTTGCAAATGTTGGCAACAGCTACTCAATTATTGTATGTTCGATTTTTTGTGTGCTGAATTTTCTTAAAACTCATTATAAATGTATTAGAAATTGACGAAAACTAAAATAACAATTTAATATGTGTGTGAGAATTCTCAATAAAGGTTATTAAACGACTGCCTGTTTAATTATGAGCTAAAGGGAAGAGACGGAGAAAAAACATTAATTAAAATTTTGAAAATAAATTTTTCATAAATTTTTTTTCAAAAAAATAAAAAAAAAAACATTTTTTTTTTTAAAAATGCAGTAAATTTTATTGTAGAATCAATTTAAATTAAAAATCATAACCAAAATGCCATCAAACATGAAAATCAGTTCAGTTTTGACAAATTTATGGATGTTTCGAATAAGATACCTATGGGTCCAAGATCCTTACATGTCCAAATTTTTCTCAATTTTGACATGATTTTTGACAAAAAATTTGACCCCCTCAGAATCATCTTAAATGTTGATCTTTATACTTTTTGTGGCCAGAAAAATCGAAGAAAAAAATTAACTCCCAATTTTAAATTTTGAAAAAAAAAATTTTCCAAAAATTTACAAGGGGGGAGTAGGCGATAATTTTTCAAAAAAATAGAAAAAAATTTTTTTTTTTTTAAAATTTATCAATTTTTAATTTAGAATCAATTTTAATGAAAAATCATGATCAGAATGCAATCAAACATGAAAATCGGTTAATTTTTGACAAACTTATGGCTTTTTGTAATATGAGTTCTATGGGTCCGAGAGCTTTACATGTCCAAATTTTTGTGAATTTCTCCATGATATTTGACCCCTCAGAATCACGTTAAATGTTGTTTTTATACTATTTGTTGCCAGCAAAATCGATCAAAAATGGCAAACTCGTAATTTTAAATTTTGAAATTTTTTTTCGAAAATTAATAAGGGGGAGTTTGTGATGTTTTTTCCAAAAAAATTCCAAAAAATATTTTTTCCAAAATTCATTGATTTTTAATGTAGAATCGATGTTAATGAAAAAATCATGGTCAGAATGCCATCAAACATGAAAATCGGTTATGTTTTGATAAATTTTCCATGATTTTGTACCTATTAAAATCATGTTAAATATATTTTTAATACCATTTGTGGTTAGTTTTAAAGAAAATTATCTTGGTTCAAATTCGAAGATTGTATTGAAAACTTCAATTTGAATTTTATTTTTAAATATTTTTATAGAAACTTATTCTAATAGTCGCTTTAAGCTTATGTCATCCGAGCATAGTTTCACGCAATAATTCTTGTGGTTTAATTAAATGTAAGACGAGTTTTTGCGGTCGATTATATCAGATATAGGCCAGATGCGGATAGTTAGCACAATTAACAAGTCTTTGAAATCGATAAAAATTAGTACTTTATTTAAAAATCTTTTAACCCAGATTAACTTAAATATTTCTAGACAAGATATATTATTAGATATATATGTTTATTGCTGCAGCTGCGCCCTCCACATGACGGGCATCTCCAGTTGCTGCATCTCGCCGATGTCCAGCAACCAGACGCTGCCGTTTTGGCCCTGTTCAATGACCTTGACCAGATTCTGGGCACAAATCTGGGGCGTCTGACGCTTCACCTTGGGTATGCTCTGCCTCATGGGCGTGTCAAACGCGAATGTGGTCTTGTCGAGCATATCTTCCAGCAAAGGCGTGTCCGTAAACCCGGGACAGATGGTAATGAAAGCGACGCCAGTGCGTTCAAAGTAAAATTGATTCTGCAAGGGAGGAGACCTTAGCCAGAGTTGGATTTGGATTTGGAATATTAGAGAGTTAACCGAGAGGCCGCGCGTGAGGGCCGTGACGCCGTGCTTGGCCGCCGAGTAGATGGCCATCGCCGGCGTGGGCTGGAGTCCGGCCACCGAAGAGATGTTGACCACAAGTCCGCCACGCCCTGCCCTGGACTTGTCCATATAATCCAGCGCCAAGAGCGAGCTATGAATGACGCCCAGCTAAAGATTGGATTGGATTGGATTGGATCACAAATCCCAGACTATCTGGAGCCTACCCACCAAATTGATTTGTATGGTCAGCTCCACGAGCCGATCGTTCATCAGGCCCACCCCATTCACGACCAGATCAAAGTGTTTCATGCGCTCCGCCGCCTTTTTGTAAGCTCCCTCGATCTCTGCTCTTTGGGTAATGTCCAGTTTTTGGTAGAAGATCTCAGTGCTGGGATATTGGCTTTGCCAATCCGCCAAGAGCTGCGCGTTCGGCGTCAAATCGAACACGGCCAACGCCTAAAAACATAAACCCAAGCTGATCAGGCCAAGTTATCAGCTTGGTAAATACGTTAAAACGAACCTGCAGCTGGCGCTGCAGCAGCTCGGCGCACACTTTTTGGCCGATTCCACCGAAGCCGCCGAGGTAAACCACATTTTTGCCAGCCAAATTCATTTTAGATTGCAAAATTTTTTTGATTTTTTGCAGCTTGTTCTCCGCACGACGTTTGTTTTTCTACTGAACAGTGATCGCTAATTCAGTTGATCGCTTCGGCTGTTTATCAGTTGACAATTTTTTTTTTTTTGAACTCACAATTATCAAACGCAGTGGCAGCCTTTAATACCCTGTATTTTAGTTGAGCACTCAAAATTTTTTTAATTTGTATATTTAGATTTGTGATTAGGGCTTATAGCCTAATTGGTTTATTTGTTTTTTGGGCTGGGCATATCAGCTTTGCAGCTTCATTTTGAATATATTTATTTCATTTATCCAATTCATAATATTTTATATAATTTTATATAAAATTTATATTAATTAATTCGATTCGAGGGTAACTGCTAGCTGATCAGTCCTTACAAGTGTTTTCTTGCTTATTCAGATGTGGTTTTTCTTTGGGGCATTAACTTTTAAGTCGCTAAAATGAGATAAGAAATGATGTAGATTTTTTAACTGATAAATATATAGCACAAAGTTTATCGTAATATATATATATATAATATTAAATTTGTAGACAGCTTCAAAGCTGAGACACAACTATAAATTATACAGATTATAAAATATGATATCGAATGTATATATGTAAACACTTTTATAACAAGTTTATAATATATGAAAGACTCTCGCGCAAATAAATTAATCTGTAATCTTTCTCATTCTCGGGTAATTACATTCGTAATCACTTTCTATGGCTTTGCTGCGGGCTCTGATCAGATAATTCAAATTAGTATTTTTATTCATTATTTTTTTTCTTTTTTTTTTTATTTCGTTGTATTATGATCTTGCACCTAAATTTTAACAAGGTATACATATATAAACATTACCTACGCCAAGAAGGAAAGAAAGAAACTGTGAGACGCGTCTGTCTCTAAAAATCGGGGCAAAAACGTTCGACTTTTTAGATTTTTCAAAAAAAAGAATAATAATTGAAAATTGTGCAATTGTGGGCTAGACATCTACAATTTTCGCAGTAGTTTCGTCTTAGTGCAAAAGTTAAAAAATTGTTGATAAATTATTTTACTTAACTTTTTCGGTTTTCCATCCGATCGGATTTAAATTCTTTTTCAAAGATCTATTAATGCCCTTTAAATGTATTCCGGGGAATCTTGAAAATTGATAACTCAATAAATTGAAAATCTCAATAATACCTAGCTAACTGCTGGTCCCTTAAAAAATTCCCTTCGAAAACTCCTGTACTCAGTAAAAAATGCTGTTCCCTTGCCATTTCGATTGTACCTATATATGTATATTATAGTATTATTAATATTAGAATTATCATTACTATAATTAATTTATTATTTTTATTTTTGTTTTTTTGTTTTTTGTTTTTTATTAGACGATTAATGTTTTCTTTAGAATGATTTATTTTCAGCCTCTCTTTTTTATATGCGCCCATAATATATATTATTATACATAATATAACTATTATAATTATAATAATATTATTATTTTTATCACTTTTTGTTTTCTGGTTTAATTTTTTTTTATACAATCCAGCTTTTCTTTGTTTACAGTCTCCCTCTCTCTATTTGTCTCTCTCTCTCTCTCTCTCTCTCTCTCTCTCTTTCGCACCGGAACTGGTAAGCTCTTTAACTGTTTACAAAGTGGGAAGCCCCGCGTTCCGTTTGCAAGTGCGTGGGCTAATTGTGCAATCGATGGGCAGCCAATCGGGCGTATCCGCATCCATGTGCAATCGCAATATCACTATTAAGTTCACACTATTACCACATTGCAGTCTGTCTGTCTGTCTGTCTGTGCTGGTGGTTTCTTGTAAGCCGATCTCTGAAGGGTTTTCGAGGTCATTGCGCAGACTTAGCCGCCTTGGGTTAGCTGGTAAACGTGGTATAAATAAATGCGAGCGTGCCGAGTGGAGCATCAGTTGGAGCTTCAATAGCGTCTTGAGTGGACTTGACTTGACTTGACTTGGCCAGGATGCAGTGTCTCATTTGGTTCGTGGCCTTGTGGAGCGTCGCTGCGGCGGCGGCGGGCACGCCTCTGCTGTTGCGGCGTGGCTACCAGGAGCAGGACACGGCGCGGGCCTTCTACTCCTACGGCTACAGCGATGAGAACGCGGCGCGGGCGGAGTACACCGCGGGGGATGGCTCCTCGCGCGGGTTCTACGCGTACGTGGATGCCAACGGGCAGCTGCAGACGGTCAAGTACGAGGCGGGCGGCCGGCAGGGCTTCCAGGCGGAGGCCAGCAATCAGCCCCAGGCGCCGGTCGATGACAGGCAGCCGCCGCTGCCCGTGACGGACACGGCGGAGGTGCAGCAGGCGCGCCAGGCACACCTCAGCGCGGTGGAGCAGGAACGGGAACGGGAACGGGAACGGGGGGAGCAGCAGGTGGCGGCGGAGGAGCAGCCGCTGAGCGATGAGGATGCGGCCATTCTGGAACGCGTGCGCGCCATGCTGGAGAGTCGCGAGGAAAGGAACGAAAGCAATGATGAACTGCAGCCGGAGGAGCAGGCAAGGCAACGGAAACAGGAGCAGGAACGGGAACGGGAACGGGAACGGGATGCCGGCAACGATCTGCGCCTGCGCACCGTTTACTCCCTGTCGGACATCAGTTCCAGCAGCTACCTCAAGCTGAGCGATCTCGAGGACCGTTTGAACCGCAACAGCCAGGAGCTGCGTGTGCCCGTCAGCTCATATTATGCGTACATCTCGCCCGACGCCAAGTACAGCGTGACCACGCCCACCGAACTGAGGAGCCTGCGCCCCGTCGCGCTCAGCCGCAGCCTGATCCTGAGCAAACGCAACTAGGCCAAAATATGCATTCGATGGAACCTGTTCAATTTAGTCTTAAGAATAAATGCATTCTGTGCACCATAGTGCCTAATCCTGGTCGTGTTTTCGAGTATATCTAGGTGGGGTATCTCCTATTTTTCTACTCCCATTTCATTTCATCTAAAGACAAGTTCGAACTAATTTACTTCATGAAAAATTTAATTTCTATAGAAATTTTTCAATTTTTTATAATTTTAAACTGGAAATTATTTTCTATTATTTTTTGTTGACCATTATTTAAAGTAAATCGATCGATTCATAGAAATAAATCCCTATCTTTAAGCTAAAGCTGCAATTTTACATTCTGTAGAATTTTAACAGCTTGTCTGTAATCTTTGTGCATAATGTTATTGGTTGGGCCCCTCTATGCGCTTCTCATAAATTCAAGTAGGGTCTGCAGGCTTTTTGATGTTTTCAGTGATTTTGTGTGTGTGTGTGTTATTTAAAAGTGATATTTGAAAAATTGTGTTTTTGTTCTTAAAGGTAAGTGGCTCTGACTCAATTTTTAATCTCTTTCTCTTTTATTAACTCTCTCTTAATTCCACTCTTTACAACTCCCACTCTCTATTAGTCGGACTCTCTCTATCTCTCTTTCACTCTATCTCTCTCTCACCTTTTTTTCTCACTCTTAATCTCTCTCTCTCTCCCTTTCTCTCTCTTATCTGGCTACCAATTATTATGCAAGAATTATAAAAAATTTTCAACACAATTTCCTAATCATCTATCAATGGGTTATGTTTAAGCTGGGCACATAATTCCTTATAATTCCTTATAGTACTTTAGCACCCAATCTTTTTCTGTTTAGTCCAAACATATACCTACTATCGATCCTTTAAAAAAAAGAAATCAATTACAAATTTGTAATTTTCATCATTTATTGCTCAACAGAAACCGAAACAGAAGGAAAAAAACAATGAAGATGCCTTCGCACACGAAGATCAGGCCACAGGGAGGTAATCCCGACTTGGTTGGCTGTACTTGTAGATGACTCCACTGGCGGGCTGGTAGACATACAGAGGCTGGGACAGCACGTTGATGCCGCTGGAGAATGTGCGCCTTGTGGCCAGCTGGTTCCGTCGCTTCTCCGCCTCGAAGCGCTTGAAGAAGGCCACCTTGGCGGCGGCCACCTCCGGCGTATCCTGCACGGCCGCCAGGCCGGCGTCCTTTGAGGCCAGACGCAGCTTGGCCTCCGCGTGGGCGGCCAGGTGCTGGGCGCGCAGGGCGGCCACCTCGGGCGTCTCCTCGTTGGCGCGCTGCAGCAGGCTGCTGGCCCTGATCCGGAACCCGGCCGCATCCGCCAGATACTCCACGGCCTGTCGCTCGCCGCGCGCATCCAGATACGAGTAGGCGCCGTGGGTGACCCCGTCCGCTGTGCGCGCCTCGTGCTTGGCGTAGAGCGGCGCCGTATAACCATACGCGTACTGCCCGCGCTCGTCCTGGCTGTGATACTGGCTAACGGTCGCCGATGGGGCCAGCGGAGCGCCGTAGTCCGCCTGAACGGTAGCCAACAACAGGCAAAGGCAAAAATTCATTGCTTGCATTTTTCAGTTTTTAGCTTTTGATTATTTTCGGAATTTTCAGTTTTGGGCTTTTGAAGTCAGTTGGCGCTGCTAGTGTCGTGGACTAGTACTCGCTCTAGAGAACTCTGTGCGGAACTGGAGCTCGGTTCTGCTTTTTATACGCGCCTGGGCTAAGGCGCCTCCTTGGCTCAAAATTTACCAAAAAAAAAAAAAATGCCCACAAAAATTTGCAATATCGTGCGTTCTTCGGGAAGGTCGTCCGGTTTACTTTCATATTCCCTGTTTGTTGCCTGTTTAATGTTGCATGTTGTTGTTGCTGTTGTTTTTGTTGTTATTGTTGCTCTTCCTCTTCCTTTTGTTTGCACATAAATATTTTTGGTCGATTTCAACAAGTTGAGCATAAATTTGTACACAAAAGCCGCAATTTGTTTTCATCTGTCAGTGAGGAAAGAACTTAATCAGGCCAGTTTTATGTACCCCCTCTGTATCCTAAGGTCAAGGAACCAGCCGGGGTATGGACACACACACACACTTACACTTACCTTTTGATATGTTGTTTATGCCGCTATTAAATTTAATTGAAATCAAAACTCGTCATGCATTTATGAAATCTGGTTGATAAGTTGTCGCAGGGTTTCAGGAGCTACCTTCCGGACTTCGCTTGTGGCTATTGACCGCTGATCGTTGATCGTTGTGGAAGCTCTAGCAAATAAGTAATAAGTAAGTAATATATCCGAGTTAACCGCAGCTGACACAAGAAATTCAATAAAAAAATTAAATTAAAACGGATTCTGAGCTGATCATCTTTTTTGTCGAATATCAAAAATTGTCTAAAATTGAAAAATAATGTTCACATGTAAATTTCTCGGTTTCCTTGCTCGCGTATCTCAAATTGCCATCATTTTTTGAAAACTGCACCAATTTTCAGGTTTATTAGCATTTTAGTCTTGGTTTGTCCTCTAGATTTTAAATAATAGGCATTTTTGTAAATACTTTTTTTTTGGTAATTTAATAAAAAAATTATTTACTAATTTTCAAAAAAATATTTTTTTAAATTTTTATTCCTAATCGATTGTAGTTGTTTAGCATAAAAAATAAAAAACATTATTAAAACCGATTTTGATGAGGTCAAAGTTATTGTCTAAAATCATGCAAAAATTTACATAAATTTTGACTGGTAAAATTACATTTTTTTGGTAAAAATGTTTTTGTTTTATTTATATTGGTTTTCTGTTACCTTCCGTAGGAAATTTATCTAATTTTACATATAAAGCTACCAAATTTATAGTTTCCATATTTCAAGCTCTCATAGTTTTATCTAATCTGAAACGATTTTCATGTTTGATGCCATTTTATTCTTAATTTGTGCTTCAGATTGAACCTGAATTTTAAATGCATTTTAGTTCGAAAATTTTTTGTTAAAAAATTTAGAATTGTAAATTTATATTCCTAATCGATTTTAATCGAATTTGGGGGAGTTTAATTTTTTTTTTCAAAATCGTGCCAAAATTTAAAAAAAGTTGGAAATGTAAAGTTTTGGAATCCAGAAAAAGCATTTTAGTCTTGGTTTGTCCTCCAGATTGAATCTGCATTTTTGTAAATAAATTTTTTTTTAATATATTTTGGTAAGAAAATATTGTACTCCCCCCTTACCAATTTTGAAAACTTTATTAAATTTTTTTTTTAAGTTACCTATGTTTATATTGTTAAGTGCCCATTGCTGGTGAGGATAATTGAAAAACACAAACCTAGTCTCGAATCTCTTTATTAGCTGATGCAAGGCGTACAAATGCAGTTTCAATAGTAGAAACCGGAGCTGTAATAGCGCGGAATATTGTAGCCGTAGACGGACTGCACGGGCAACAGGACGTGGGAGCTGCGGGCAGCTGTCGCGGATCGGGCGCTGAGGAGCTCGTTGCGCAGCTTCTCGGAGGCGACGCGCTTCAGGTGAACGGACTTGGCGGCAGCCACTTCGGCGGTGTCGGCAACAGGACGAGGCAGTTCCACATCTGACTGGGACTGCTGTTGTTGTTGTTGTTGTTCAATCTCCGCCAGACGCAGTCGAGCCGCCTCATGAGCCGCCAAATGGCTCTGGCGGGCGGCGGCAACTTCGACGGAGTCAACTGGATGTTGCCGGGCAGCAGAAATGTCATTGGTGGCGCCTCGGGCTTGTTGCTCTGCTGCTGGCGCACGAAATTGCTGCGGCAAATTGGTGGCGGCCACATGGAAACCCTTCGCATCGGCCTTGTAGTCAACCGTTTGCAGCTTGCCGGCCGCATCCCGATAGCTGTAACTGCCACGCGTGATCCCGTCCAGGCCGCGTATCTCCTGCTTGCTGGAATGCGGCTCCGCATACCCGTAGGCGTACTGGCCGAGTGCATCCTGGGTCAGATACTGCTGCTGTGTGGGCGTCACCAGGGCGGCGCCCTCCGCCGTATACACATACGGATAGCTGGCGTAGAGCGCCAGACCATTGGCCAAAGCCAGCCCGGAGGCGATCACGGCGAGCAATATCAATTGCATGTTGAATCTCAAGTTGGAGTTTAAGTTGCAGCTGGAGTTGGAGTTGGAAACGCTGCGTCTGAGGCACTCGCTTCCTTGGTTGTTACTGCATTTGGTTAGCCAGATGCGCGTCCTTTTATACACCAGCCTGCTGCCAAATGTGGCTGTTACAGGTTCTGGTTGATGTTCTTATTATGCCCATTAAAAATGGTTAAAAAGGGCATATTGGATTGCTGAAAATATATGTAATAAAATATATATATATTTACATTCTGGAATGAGTCTAGGAGCCATCCGTACGTCACTCTGTTTGAACTACTGATAATCATCAATTTATCAAAAAATCGATTATCGGTTTCAAATTCGAAATCGATAATTTGATATATCTGTAACATCCCTGACAAAAAGTGTGCGTTCTTTTTTTTTAAAAATTCCGAATATACCGAATTAAAAAAAATCGAAAAGTGTACATCGACATATCGATTCTTGTGATATCGATATGTCGATCTTTAGGGTTTCTTAACATCAGAACTAAAAGACCCAAACTTTTCCTTTATAGATTCTCCTACATCATCTGCGTTTATAATTTTTTCAATATATTTTACCGTTTTCTTAAGATTGATAAAAAATATCGATAGGCCATAAGAGATAGATTCATCAAGTTAAGACAGTTCGGCATTATTTATTTTTTTTAAAATGTGTTGAACGTGTTGAGGGTATCTTCTAGTCGGGCACTCTGACTTGTTCTTGTTCTGTTTCTTGCGGCATGTGGCAGTCTGCCCCCTCCCCCCTCTCCCCCTTGGGCAGCCTTAACGAGCTGCTGTCCACTTGCAACTGGGCTCAACTGACGCGTCAATTTGGCTTAATTGTGGCCTGGCCCTGTACAGCTTAATGACTCCTTGGATAGCATCTAAAGCAGTAACACTCAAGAGCTGGGCCAAAACAGTTTCTTATCACTTGGGTGCGCCTGGTTAGCAGAGGAACGGAGATCAAGGCCATGACCACGAGGACCTGGAGGAACGATCGCGCTCTCTCTCTTTAGAAGACAGGCAATGTAAGCGATATTCAATTGTTGTACCCTGTAATCAGAGGGGCCACAAAGAGGTATGATATAGTCGTTAAAGAGGTAATTAACATGACGTTATAAAGGTTATGCGTATATATTAAATAAATATGTATTCTTAAACAAAATCAGCAGCAACTTAAAACATAGAAGAGCTAAAGCTAGTATTTTATATTATATTAACATCACATTGTAATTGTAATTTTGCGGGTTATAATGTAAATTGTCAAAATTACAATATTTAAATGCAGGAATGCTTTAAAATACATCTTTTTATTTAAATATTAAATTTTACTTTTGGAGATTTTATATTAGCCTAAAATATTATTTTATTTAAAATTTTTTATATATATATTTACGACATAATTTATTAAACTTAAATACGTATGTATACCTTATACAAATATACACCATTTGATAATAGTCTATACTTGAGTTCATATAAAGTATTTAATCTTTAAAAGCATATTGTGAAAGCTTATTAATAATTACAGCTTAGTAAAGATTTTTAATTTATATATTTTTTAATATTTATATATTTTTAATTTTAAATAAAAAATTTAAAAAATACCCTATACATGCATAATTAAATTTGATTTTTGAGTACCTTATTTATTTATATTTTATTTACTTTTGAATTATTTTAACAAACACTTTTTTGTTTTACAGGATAACTGCTAGTCTAGCAAACTTTATGCTGTTGCTCATTCAAGTGGCATTTCGTGGCCGTCCTTAACTGCGTTTGCAACTGCAACTGCAACAGTTGCAACTGTTGCAACTGGGCTGGTAACTGATTTAAGATGCGCCTCGCGTTGCCTTTTGTGCAACTGGAGCCCAACAACGGCATTTCAAGGTGAGTGAAGGCCAAGGGCCACATTTGTCCCGAGCTTGGCCCGGCCAAGGCCTAAATGCGATCCCAAATTGGATTCCGGCAAGCGGCGCATTTGGTTTATTTTTAGCCACGCATCGAATCGGATCGCATCTGGTTTGGATCGCTGTCTGATTAGGATTGATAGCGCTGGCCAAATATAGTTATAGCCTCTTGGCCTGGCCTTGACGCTGGCTATTTACAGCACTCTCAGCGGCGCATTGATAAGTGCATTTTAATGTCCCTCGCCTCGTTTCTAGCTCTTTGACCCGCTCCACACTTGCTCTTAATCAAAGCCCCCCTCAATCCAGAGCAGCGTCATAATTTGCCAGAATGGGCCATCTTAATGATCTTGTTAGCCAACTCGGGCACACTTTAAATTCCTGCCAGTTGTTTACTTAGCAAATGCCAAACTGGAACTGGACTCCAATTTGACTTTGTCGTGGGCCGATTTCTGCATCATTAGGACCGGCAATCCAAGGGCTAATTAGTTTGTTTTTCAGCCGGGACACACCTTCGAGAAGCCCGTTTCTTTGATTGAATCCGGTTTGTATTTGCACTGCTTTGTTTTGGCATACCCTGCAAAAAGTGCACAAAGTAAATTCCAATTTATGAATGATTTTGGTTAGTATTTATTTAAATCTTTTTAAAGAAAATGGATTAGAAAAATATTAAAAATGTTAAATAATTATGTACACTCAGAAAAAATGTTTTTTCTTTAAAACTATAATTAGTTTTAAGTGGTATTTAGATGCATCAAATAAAATAGCTTGAATATATCTGTATATTAAAATCTATATACTAAAACTTTTCTATTAAAAATGAAATGAAAAAGTATTCAAAATGGGATAACTTTTTTTTTTAATTTAAATTATTCTAATTTATATATACAAAATTTATATTTATATATATTTTTATGTTTAGATTTATATTACTTTCTAGCTTCATCATCTCTTACTTCACCATATCACATAAAGCTTTGGCATTTCTAAATAAAAATAATATATTTATTACTGCTGCTTTATTTTAAGTTTTGGTAACTATATGAGTCAAGAGTCGTATAATTGGTATTATTAAAAAGTACTTAATCTTTGACAAACTGAAAGTTGTGTTTATAACCTTTGTGTGAGTACTTGCAGTTATTCACAAAATATGTAACGCAAATTAAAGTCACAGATATATCATATAGCGAACATAAATTTTCTTTTAAAAAAAAAAATTATATTTTTTAAAATATCTAAAACAAACTAATAAATTTAAATCGGTTGCTAAAATATTATAAAGCTTATCAAAATAAAACACAAAGTTGTTATAGAAACAACTGACAAAAAAATAATTTATTTTGTAAAAATATTGTTGCTTAGACTTAGAAAAATATTTTTTATTTATTTATTTGTTGTTGAAGCAGCAAACTGTGTGCTGGATACCCTTTTATCTGTCTATATGCTTATTATTTGATATATATATATATTTTATATAATAAATTCTATACTAATTTAACAAGTTTTCCTAATCTAATTAAACACTTCTTTATCTCTCAGCTAGGGTATTTAAGTTTCGACAGTTCCAAGATAGCAGTTCTATCTAGTTTTTGCTTCATGTCCTCTTGCCTGATATTCGCACGTTCTAGCCTTTGTATGACGCCATCGCCGTTTGCCGGCCACAGTTTCGGCCAAATATGTGAGTGACAGGCCGCATAAATCATGGCCAGCTGGAGTAGGGTATATAGGCAATTGTATGAACTAAACAAATGTATTTTGCTTTTGCCTTAGACAGCAGTTTTGGTAAAGGTGTTTGATTAACTTTTCCTGTCGTTTACAGCAAGTTAATTTCCAGGTTCAAAAAACCCATTTTCCCTAAAAAGAAAAAAAAAAATAAAAGTATTTTTGTCTCACACAAAAATCATTTGCATATATGCAAACATCTACAATTAGTTGCGAGTTAGAAGCTTCCCTACCAAAAATATATGAGCTCATTCTGTGTTTTAGTTAGCACAAGTTGACCTCACCCTCCCTCCCTCCCCTCTCCCCCCACTTGATTTGATGTAAATGTTCACTTGTTGTGCTTTTTGTTTGTTGTCAAATTTCACGCATCGTTTTCTGTTTTGTTTTTTTTTCCCTCCATAAAATTGAGTTCACAGCACGCCCTAATCTCCATTAAAAGCTCACTCGAACTGAGAGCTTTTTTTCGTGTTTTGCACTCAAAACAAACGCGATTTTCGAGTAAAACTCAGTTGATAAGGCAACTGGCGTCACTTTTTTATTTTTTGATAAATGGGCTTTTGTTAGTTTTTGTGTATTTTTTGGCTGGCATTTAAAATATTTTGTGTGTTTTAGTCAAATGAAGTCATCGCATTAAAATACACAATTTATATATATATAAATACGCAGGTCTAAAAACACAGTTAAGTTCTGTGGGGCGAGGGGAGTTAATGAAGTAAAGTTGATTTATGGTTTCGTTTCTTAACTGCAAATTCAACAGTTTTGTTTTGGTAAACAGTTCTTTGCTTTAAATACCTTATTCTTTTGCGCTCAAAACAAAAAAGCTCATTTCACAAAAATATCACTCATACGCCGCTTGTGCTTTGGCCCCCTTCGGAACGCTGGCTGCGCACATCCGACCAAACAGTTGAGCGTCGACAGCGACAGCAAACGCGCGCAGCACGGCAATTTCTCAAAAAACCGCAAAGAATTTACAAACAAAAATTGAAAAATAATATTTCAATAAAAAATACATTTTTTCAAATTTTTTAAAGTCTAAATCAAAGTAAGTTTTAAAGTGTTTTAAAGTGTGCTGCCTGGTCTAAGGACTTAAATTACCGTGAAAGTGCTACGTGTTTATACACACACAAATACACTTAGAGAAAACTATAGCAAGATTTTGTTGGATTCAATAAAAGCACAAAAAATATCAAGTTTAAAGTTTCTGAAGTTGACAGCAAAATTTCTTAATGCAAGCAATTTTTTCACCATTAGATAAATTCACGGATTCATAAACAGAAATTTTTAAAAAATTATAGAGAAAAAATTCTGCGCTTTTTTAAGCAGTTAAATTGACAAAAAAAAAAAAAAATATCCGTAAAATTATTTTGAGCGATAGTATTTAGAAAATTTGCATACACTGAAAATGGTATTGGGATATATAAAAGTTTATTTTTGCAATTAGTCAAAGTCTATAATTTTTATTTAAGTGTATTTTACAAAATTGTGTTCTTGGCACTTAAGTACAATTATTTTTGATTCATGTAAAATTTATGTACAGAATATTTTTTGAAGTGCATAATTTTACACATACACAACAGCATCGCATTAAATGTTTACAAATCGCAAAAAAAAACTTTCGATAGGAAGCTGCGAATGCCTTTGTAGATATATTTCAAGTGCTGCATGACCCAATTGTCTGCGCCAAAACAGAAAATCGCTGCAGCTCCAGTTTTTTGCAACAACAATGTCTGTTGTTCAGGATTTTAATGCGTAGCATCGTTTTAGGCGCATTTGCCCCGTGCTTTTTATTTCCTGTTTGTATGTATGCGGCGCTTGCGCGTTCCTCATTTTCTGCTCCTGTTCCTGCTGCAAAACCACCGCAAGTCTGATGTCATCTAAAAGCTGCTGCTGCTGCGGCTTTATCATAGTGTGTATACACATATATATATATATGTATATATGTATAGCCCTTGGGTGCTTTGCTGTGCCTATGATGAGGCATAACTGACCCCTCTTTGTGTTTTATTGCGTGTTTGTGCGTCGCTCTTCACGCGACCTCCTCTCCTCCTCCTCCCCCCGCCACCCCTATCTACACTTCCTGTTTAATGGTTTCCAGTTGCGCTTTTTACACGCTGCTAATTTATGCATTTTATTTCATCTACTTAGCGTTTTGAAAATGTTTATATACATATATGCATATATTGGGGCAGTCGCTTATATTGTGACCTAAATTTTGTCAATATGCAATTCTCACTTTCCCTCTTTATTTGTTAGAAATTCCATGCATACATATAAATTATTCATATATATTCTGGATCCTAATATATATATGGGTCCATTTGTGTATTCTTCGGTTCATCTCTATAAATGTTTGTTTGCTATTTTTTTCGATATTATTATATTTAACTTATATTTTTGAAAAGCAATAAATATCGATTTTCCGGTTTATTGATCATGTTTCGGAGATAATAGGAGGCAAAACCATAAAATTTAGCAATTTAACTCTTTGAACGACCGGACAAGAAATTCAAAATTATTTGACATTTTTTATTAATTTTGTATAACTTTGATCCTTATATATCTGTAAGTCAATTCGATATATATCGATTTTCCGGTTCATATTTTGTAGATAATAGGACTCAAAAGCAAGTAAATTTATTAAAATTTTTAAATATAGGGTAAATGCTAGTCGTTTGACTGCCGCACTTTTGGTCTTTCTGCTCAATTTAAATTAATTTTAAAAATCAGTATATATCGATTTTCAGGAGAAGAGTCAAAAGCAAGTCAACTTTTTGAACGATCGGTCAAGAAGTGAAAATTAATATTTTAATATTTAAATTACTATAAAGTGGCACTGAATATAGGGTACATGCTAGTCGTGCTGGTTTGTTATTACAACAGCCTCCCTTTTAGGCATATCATGCTCAATTTAAAAATATGAGCTCCAACTTTGGCAAAAACTAATTAAAATATTGGCATGGCGCAGTTCGCCACGCGTTCGATCAAAGCCCGAGACGCGGATGTTCAAAGATGAACAAAACAATTTATATAGTCATAAGCATGGATATATATATAGACATATATATATGTTTAGAGAGTGTGTATTCTGTGCATGTGTATTTTAATGGTCTTTGGCAGCCAAAGCGGATTATGAAGTATCATTTTTTTCTGTTAAGTTCTTTTCTGATTTTTTGTTAGCCACGTTTCTTGGCCAACTATCCCAGACTGTCTGAACTGTTGCCTTTTGTCATGTTTTCGTGTTTCGCGTTTCTTAAGTATATTTATGGTTTCCAATTACCAAGCACATAAAGGGCTACAAAGGCAATAACTTATTTACACTTGACATTTGTTCAAACAAATACAATATATGTTACTAATCTCAGTGTACAGTGAAAACTCGCTTAAGCGCACATTCATACATCCTGATTAGCCAGATGTACACTTAAAAGAGTTTTTGAAAATATAATGTCAATAAAGCTTATTAAATTTTTTATTTAAAACTCTAAACAAAAAATTAACATTTTTCAAGCTTTTACTTATTATGTTTTAGTGATCACTTCAACATATTCTTATAGCATTGAAATGAAACAAAAATTGAAATTAAAAGATTTTAGTTAAGAAATTTTCTATTTTGGAGATTTAAGATGTTTACGGCTTTTTTGCTCTAGAAATATATTTTTTTTTTAGCGATAGTAAAAGAGGTAAAAATTAGAATTACAATTTTTTTGTAGAAATATATATATTTTTTTAGCGGAAGTAAAACCAAAAAATGTGAATAAAAAATATAAAATAAGATATTTGCACAAAAAGAATTTCTTATGATAAAAGAACATATTTATTGAATAAATAAATAAATTGATAAAAATTGATAAATAAATTGAATAAAACTACAATACCCATAAAAATTCTTGAATATTAATGTTAATAAAATATTCATTGATTTTAGTTATTGTATCTTAGTTTAATATCTATTTTTGTTATAATATTTATTGATTTTAGATATTGTATCTTAGTTCAAAATCTATTTTTAGTTAATTATTCATTGAGTTTATTTACTGTATCTTAGCTAAGCGGAATATATTTTCTATGATGTGAATTTCTTCAAATACAATCTAACTAATACTTATATTTAGTTAGTTATCGCTCTAAAAAAATCTCTCGTTTTGTACGATTCAACAAATGCATCTGTATTTATTTGTTTGTTTGCCTCACCCAAGAATAACGAAAACCGAACCCAGGCGACGTAATTCCGGCGATGACATAATCAATTCGATTAAGTTAACTAGCCTCCCCCCGCTCTCCCACCCCTCGCCCCGTTAGACGTGCACTTGCGTTCATTTTGATGTCGATCGAGAGTCGCATTTGTTACGCTCCACGGGTCGCCGCATAGATTGAGACTTTGACTCTGGATCCGATCCCCCAACCGAATCCGAATCCGAATCGAGTGCAGCCTTGACCCAGGCAATCTTTTCGCCGGCTCGTCGCATTCAATTACCTGGAGATCTTGTTATGGCCAAGACATTTAGCCCATAACTGGTTGCCTTCCGGGACGTTATCGTAATTTAAATTATGCGCAGCTACCACACAATTGTCCGTCTGTCTGTATGTCTGCCTGCTTGGCTACCTAGCTTTGGGTCCGCATCTCTTTCTTAACTGGCGCATAATTAATGATCGCAGCAATAAAAGCTCACGTTTTATTTACTGTTTATTGTCGATTTGTGCGGGCCCAGCCACAAATCTGAACTCCATGTAAACATGACGACAATTTATGCCACTCGCATATCTTAAATGCTGAAATATTTATGCTTAACGCTATTATAGGATATGGGAAAAAAATAAAAAAGAAATTACAAAAATCTAGTGTGTGTTCTGTGTCGTTATCTGCGGGCTATACACTGAGCGAAAAGCAGCGGCTGTAGCTCTTAATACTAAACTGATTAAAATTGAAAAGTGGATTAAAAGATATTTAAGTTGCTTAGCAATTATTTTTTTTATTTATTATTTATTTTATTTTTTTTTTTATTTGTTTGAAAGTTTATCCAAACTTAAAATTTCTATTATTTATATTAGTGAAAAAAAACATTTATATTTTTTTTTCGTTTTTGAATATATTATTTGAAAATGATAATTAGTATAATAATAATATAAAAATAGTTAGTTAATCACTTTTATAATAATTGGTTTGACATTAATTTATTAACTATTAATAGCTTAAATAATAAGTTTTGTTTTTAATTGTGTTTTATTTTATATTATATTCCTTTAGTTTTCAGTGAACAAAAGCAAAAAAAAAAACACTTTTTAAATATATGCTTTAGTTGTTTAGTAAGAAATCCTATTTGTATTTTTTTCTTAAATAATTTTTAAACACACTCGTATATTTTTCAGAGACTTAAAGTCTGTAATATATATAAAATGTAATTTAAAAATGTATTTTTTAGAAATTTAAATTTTTAATTTTTGTTTTTAGTAAATTTAATTTTATGCACATTTATAACAATTTTCGATTCAAGTCGCGTAACTAATATCGATCGAAAAAATAATATTTTCTTTTAAATGTGCATAGTACCTCCATAGTTCCAAAAGTTTGTTTATCTTGCTATTAGAGCCCAAAATGGAGAACGCTAATGAGCAAATTTATTTGAGCTGGAGAGCAGCTTTATGACGTCACTTAAAAGTTGGATCTGAATAAGCTGGCGTAGTTAATTAGCGCCCAGCAGTTGTTGTGAAAGCTTCCAATTGGCAAACCGCAGAGCTATTGTCCGGCTGTCGCAATGATATCATCGGAATAAGGAATGTATATGTATATATACAACAGGCAGTGTAATTCGATAAGCTATCTCTATATCAGACCTATAGGCATATATAGCTTTAGATGATAGACAGGCTTACCCTAGACTGAACGCAATGTTATTGAGCACCGTGGCAGCGCACAGGTAAAAACTGCGTTAAAACGGGCATATCCGGCCAGGCAGCACCACTTTTTTTTATTCATAAATTTTCGCATATTTTTTGAATCTTGATTTTTAATTTGATTTTTTTTTAATAGAGTCAACATGTCGGAGGCCGCAGCAAATGGCAGCACAACCCCGGCCGGAGAGGCGCCCGCCGCGGAGCTGGCCCAGCTGGCGCTGGAGGAGAGCGCTCCGAAGGTCAGCTTCTCGGATCAGTTTAAGGCCTTTTCGAAGTTCGGCGATACGAAATCGGATGGCAGGCTGATAACGTTGTCGCAGAGCGACAAGTGGATGAAGCAGGCGAAGGTGATCGACAAGCAGATCACCACAACGGACACGGGCATACACTTCAAAAAATTCAAGGCGATGAAAATCGGCCTGCCCGACTACAACAAGTTCCTCGACGATCTGGCAAAGACGAAAAAGGTCGAGCTCGCGGAGATCAAGCAAAAAATGGCCGGCTGCGGTGCGCCCGGCGTGGTCCAGGTTTCGGTGAGTTAGCTGGGCCCACAAAAATACCCTAAATATGGTTTCTTATTGAATCCGTTTTCGGATAAACGCAATTATTTTGCAACTATTGAAGTTAGAGACTTAAAATTTGGAATATATGTTTGTCTATATTAGCTTTTGATAATCTGTACATTTTTTTTGGACACGCCCACTAGGGGCTTGGCAAATTGCTTAAATCTAGAGCTGTAAAGTTCGATACATTAAATTAATGTAGAAAAATTACTAAAGAAACATCCCCAAAAAATTTATTTAATCAAGCCGCAAAAATGCAATATTTTTGTAAATTTAAGATAGTTTTCACAATTTTCGGGTAACCCGTTCTAAAGATAAAATTACAAAAAATCAATATTTTGCGACTGTTATTAAAATGTATTTTTTGTTGTATTTTGTCAGGCTGGCAAGGCCGCTGCCGCTGTGGACAGGCTGACGGACACCAGCAAGTATACGGGCTCCCACAAGGAGCGCTTCGATGCCAGCGGCAAGGGCAAAGGCATTGCTGGACGACGCAATCTGGTCGACGGATCCGGCTATGTGAGTGGCTATCAGCACAAGGACACCTACGATGCTGCCCACTAGGGATCTTCTTCGATATCCGCGCACACACGCCTCCCAAGTGTTGTCTCTCATTAGATTCCGATCTTTGACTAATTTATTACCTGCTTTTCATGGTAGCACCAGTTATTTTTGTATTCCTTTCAATTTCCTTTCTTATCTAAACTAAGTTTGTGATTTAAGTGCTTAAAATAAATTTATATTATTTTAAAGTTTTTTTGTTGTGTGTTCAGATTTTGTTTTTATTTTTTCAATTTTTGGTTACTTTTTTGATACCAAATTTTTCGAATACGAAACGGCCCAAAAGTTCAAAAATGTTTACAGATCCAAATCAAATTTATATCTCGAATATATAAGTATATATATACATACACAAAAAAAAAAACATTTTTGCGCGCATAGCACAAACTTTTAATAATACACTTTACAAAGATGATTCATAATACTTATAGCATATATACCAAAGATATACAGCCACAAATACGTATATATGTATGTGTGGACCCAAGAATGTATCTTTATTTAAAATTCGAATAAAGTTAAATACGTACAATTTATTTAAATTTTTGATCATAACTTTAAAATTTTCTTCTTTAAATTATTTATAGTTATAGCAAAGACAATATAAATTCTAAATATAAATATTTATATTGTCTTTGGTTATAGTACTGGGAACTCAATATGAACCAAAAACTTGAATATCGGCGAAATTTGAAGTGGAAATTTACAAAAGGAATTTTAAGAAATTTTTTTCCGAATTTTAACGACCTCAGAATATACCAAAAAATATAAATTAACAATTTAAAAGAAAAAAATATTAAAAAATGTATGGGGTTTTTTTTCTAAAAAAAAAGTGAAATTTTAAAAGCATAAATGCAGTATATAAATTATCAATGTAAAATTAAAAAAAAAAGTTATCCAAAAATATACAAGGTATTTTTTCGAAAATTTTTGGAAAAAAGTGAAATTTGAAAAGCACATAAACTTTAAATACAATAATGTTAAATAAATTTGAAAATCGGTTCAGTTTTAACAGTTTTATACGAGCTTGCAAATTTTTAAGTAAAATTTTTCGAAACTTTTTGCATGATCGAATAAAAACACAACTTTAAATTTTAATTTTGTGAGAAATTTTTAAAGTAAATAAATGAAAAGTAAAATCCATTATTATAAAAAATTTCTAAGCTAAAAACCGATTTAGTTTGGGCAATGCTATTGGATAGTTTAGAATCGAGGTGAAATATATGATGTCCATATATATTGTATTTTATAATACCTCTTCGAACAGTAGCGGGATGAGCAGGCGTGGGCAACGAAGTCGACCTCGTAAAACCAGAGCACTGTGAAGCAAATCAAACGCCCCAACTAATCCAGTGCAAATCGAATTTGATAGCCTCAAGTGGGTTTTTTTGCATAATATGCCCAGACAGAGGCAGAGGCAGCTATCGATTGCCGCTGGATCGGTGCTAATCGCAGATCAGATATAAGACCACGTATCAAATAACAATCGCCGAGCCGCCTATAAAAGCCGCCCGCATAGGCCTCGAATCCACAGTGCACTGAAGCCAGCTGAAGAGATTCGAGATCGTCGTGGCAAACGTGGGAAGAGAATCAGAGAATCCTCCTAAAATCATGACCTTTCGCGGCAAGAATGCGGTGGTGACGGGCGGCGCCGGCGGCATCGGTCTCCAGGTGGCCCGCCAGCTGCTGATTGCGGGCGTCGGGGTGAGTTGAGGGGGCAACAGCTGAGATTGCAGATATATATATTGGATATGTGCTCCACAGAAGTTGGCCATCATTGATATACAGGACCATCTGGAGGAGTTTGTCAAGCTGCGCGCAGCGCATCCAACGCAAAGCATTATGGTCATCAAAATGGATGTGGCCAACAGGAAGGGCATCGAGGCCACCTACGAGGAGATCAAGAAGACCTTTGGCAGCATTGACATTGTGGTGAATGTGGCCGGCATATTCAATGACAAGGATGTGCAGCGCACGCTGCTGGTCAACCTGGTGAGGCACTGAAATAACAACTATTCCAAAATCGGATTGAAACAGATCTCCGTTTTGTGCTCAGGGCGGGGTCATCAATTCCAGTTTGAGCGCCTTGCAGTACATGAGCAAGGAGAACGGCGGCAATGGCGGCATTGTGCTCAACATGAGCTCCGTTGTCGGCCTGGATCCGATGTTCATCATACCGGTCTATGGCGCCACCAAGGCGGGCATCATCAACTTTACACGTTGCCTGGGCGTGAGTAGTCCAACGAAATCCATCAAAAAACCAGCTCTAATTTGATCCAAATTGCCACAGAACGATAGGTTTTATCAACGTTCGGGCATTAAGTTTGTCACCGTTTGTCCCGGCGCCACCATGACGGACATGTTCACCAACTTCACGGAGAAGATCATCTTTCCGGAGACCAGCGATGAGACCTATCAGATTCTGGATCGCTTGAGCAAACAGAGCGCCACAGATGTCGCCCGCTGCATGCTCACCGTGCTGGAGAAGGAGAAGAATGGGGCCGTCTACGTGATCGAGGGCAAACGCATCGTGCCCATTGACATGAAGCCGAACTGGACGGGCAAGGAGCCGGCGCTCTAATCGACACAACATATCCAACAAAATAGCTAAAAGAACAGACAATACTCCAATTACAAAATTTGTACAAATTCATTGTCGCGGGTAGTTTTTAATAAACCAAGTAAACAAACTGGATCGAGTCTAATCCTGTCGCCAGTTGACCAGCACCTCGTCCGTGCGATAACGCTGCGTCACGAACGCTTCTTCGAATGGCATTTGCGTGCCGGCGCCAAACATCTCGGCGCCCGCATGGGCGATCATCAGCCCGTTGTCGATGCAGTAGCGTTCGTCGATGGCAAAGAGTTTCCCGTTGCGCTCCTCGCACATGATGCCCATCATCTCCTGCAGCCGCTCGTTGCAGCCCACGCCGCCCACAATCAGCACCTGGTCAAGTGAATTTATTTTGAGTAAACGCAAAGAGACTAAAAAGGGATTCCCACTGACCTCGTTGGATTCACAGTGGGCCATGGCGCGCTCTGTTATCTCCACCAGCATGGCAAAGATGGTTTCCTGCAGCGAGTAGCACAGATCTGCCTGGCTGTACTCGGGCTCCGGCTCATCCTGTTGCTTCTTGCGCTTGTTGCGCCTCTTGCCCGGATCCGCCAGCTCCTCAATGTGCGACAAAATGCCCGAGAAGCTCACATCCATGCCCTTCACCACATACGGCAGCTTGATGTACTGTTTGCCCTGCTTGGCCAGCTGCTCGATGTTGTAGCCCGGACTGGGATCGTTGGATAACTTGATGATCCGAGCAAATCTATCCAGGCAATTGCCCACGGCAATGTCGATGGTCTCCCCAAAAATGCGATATCGTTTGTTGGAGTAGGCAATCACCTGAGTGTTGCCGCCGCTTACGTACAGCACAATCGGGTTTTGGGCGCCCGTTATCAGCCGGCCCATTTCAATGTGGCCAATGCAGTGGTTCACGCCGAGAAGGGGCTTCTCCCAGAGCAGGGACAACGTCCGCGCCACGATGGCGCCAACGAGCAGGGGCGGCGCCATGCCGGGGCCCTTTGTGTAGCAGATGACATCCAAGTCGCTGGGCTGTAGTTGTGCCTCCTTCAGGCTGGCCTGCACCAGGCCCAAAATAGCTTCCCGATGATGTTTGGCCGTCTCCTTGGGCAGAAAACCTGTTGCGGGCAAGGTAAGGAAAGTGTCAAAGTAAGTTGAGCAGAAATTGGAGTATTAAGCGTACCTTCACCGGGAGGCGTTATATATGTGCGTCGTACATTGGCCAGCACTTTGCCATTGCGTATGATGCCAACGCCAATTTTATTGGCGCTGCCCTCAATGCCTAGCGCGCAAACCATAATTGTTTATTTTATGTTTACTTCTGGTCTGGCCGATATCATAACATTGCCTATCGATAACTAACATGTGTGGCATGGCAACGCGAATAGCAGTGGCGCCAGTGCATGTCGGCGTGCCCGTGTGAATGGCTCATTTTAATAGGGGAGAAGAATGTAGTGAAATCAAATCAGCTAATTTCTGCAACACTTTGTATTTGTTTTGAAAAAGTACTTAAATAAAGAATATGGAAACGGCGCTGACACCGAAGGTGGCCAGCAACGAGTTGGCCAACGATGCAGCAGCTGAAACAGAAAACACAAATGACGCCGACGTGGATGCAGAACAACAGCAGCAGCAGCTGGAGCACCAGAACAAAGTACAGAGTGAAAGAGAGGAAAACACAACAAATATAACGGCGAATGAAGCGACGCAAGAGGCGGAAAATAAACAAGTTATCGATGAGATAGCCATTGTCAATGAGATGCGGGCAGCTGTGCTGGACCAAATGCCCCAAACAAAGCAGGAGGAGGAGGAGGATGTAAAAGTTCCAGATGAACCGGAGTCCTTGAAGGATGTGCCACAAACGGACATATTGGCGCACGTGCACTGCCTGGCGCAGCTGGAGGAGCAGCGTCGCAGCTACGAACGCCAGCTGGAGCAGCTGCGCACGGCAAATGGCCAGAAGGATAACATGATGACGCTGCTGCAGCGGGAGAACGCCATACTGGAGAAGGAGAAGCTGGCGTTTCGCAACGAAATGGATGTGGCCAACAAGGAGAAGGAGACGACGGTGCTCAAGTTCGCCATGAAAGAGAAGCTGCTCATCGATGCCAAAAAGGAAAAGGAGGCGGTGGAGAAGCAGCTGGCAGAGGCCAAGAAGGAGGTGAAAAACGTCTCCATACGGTTTCAGGCGCTGAACGAGGAGAAATCACGCATGACCTACATCATAGATGATAAGGTAAGGGTACATTATTTCTTAATGTGACTGTGCTAATCCCTGTGTTTCTTTGCAGTGCAACGAGGTGCGGAAGTATCAGCGCGAGTGCGAGAAGCTCAAGACGGAATTGGGCCACTTGGAATCCAAGCTGAAATACCATGCCAACAAACTCAACATTGAAGTGGAGGCCAAAGCGGTTGGTGGTTTTAAACTAGAAACACTTTTACCTAAAACTAATCTTTGCCCATATCTCAATTTTAGAATTTGGAGCGCAAGCTGGAGGAGGAACGCAACGCGCCCAATAAACTGGAAGAGAAAGCTAATGGTAGAAACCTTTGTTTAATTTAATTTAGCACAGAAAAATTTAAAGTTTGTTTGTGTATTTGAAACAGAGAAACTGAAGGTGGAATTTGAGGCCAACACAATACTCCTGAAACACGAGATTATGGGCAAGACTGAGGCACTGGAGAAACTCACCAAAGAGCACCAGAAGCAGAGTGAGGCTAACAAGGAGCAGCAGCAGCAGCTGCAGCAACTAACCGCAGCGGTAGAATTGCGATTTAGCTTCATATTAAATATGATTTAATTTTACAAATATCTTTTGCAGCATGATCAGCTGTCGGAGCAGTTTAAGGAACTGCAGGCGCAGCACAGTTCCGTGGAGGCGGCCTACAGCGATGAGCTGCTCAATGCCGCCAAGCTGCACAGCCAGCTTTCCGAGCTGCAGCTGCTCCGCACCCAAAATACAATGTAAAAAATCAATTAAACAAAACCAATAGAGATTCACCTAGTTTTCTTTCCAGCAACGAGCAGAAACTGGCTGAGGAGCTGGCGAGAGTACAAGAACTGGAGGCCACGGCCCAGGAGAATGAGGCGGATTTGGCGCAGCTGCAGCTGAAGAAACAGGAACTGCTGACCATCAACAAGGAGATGAGCGAGCTAATTGTGCGCCTGCAAAATGACATCTGCCTGGCGGAAGCCAAGGTAAGTTTTTGAGAAAAAAATATAACATAGTATATAGGAATCTTCATGTGAACCAAAATTTGATGTCTCTAGTTCTTGTTATCTGCAAAATAATGCTCAGATCTTAGAGTTTTTGTATTTTGTTTTTATCGATTTTAGTAAAACGATGAGAGTTATCGACCATTTGAGAACCTTTATTCAAAATATAGTCTCCAGCTTCGATAGTTTACGAGATCGTTTTGCTGACCAAGAATTTATATGCTTTATAGAGCTTGAGATGCCTCCTTCTGACTGTTATATATATATATTTTTTTTAATATTTAGCCGTCTACGCAATACTCTTTAACAGCATAAAAGTTTCAAATAGTCGATAAAAATGTTAATTTTAAAAATTTATCGACTGGAGAAAATATAGATTTTTGCCGATTTTCCAGGCCCCTAATGTGTGTATCCAAAAAAATCTTAACACATTATCTGACTCGGATATTCAAAATTATATGTTCCAAGTTTTAAGTCTCTAGCTTCAGTAGGAAAGACTCACTCCGTAAATATATATTTACAATGTAAAATAAAGTTAAAAAAATTACATGCCCCGGGTGAGGCTCGAACTCACGACCTTAAGATTATGAGACTTACGCGCTGCCAACTGCGCCACCGAGGCCTTGTTATCCGAGCATTTCAAATGTGGCTATTTAAATTGCAATTGGTATCTATTTATATGAAAAAAACAGGCGCAAGGTCTCGAGGCGGAAAATAAACTGCTGAAGCAGGAGAAGCTCAGCTATGATGCCAAATACGGCGAGCTGGAGCAACAGCTGAGCGCCGAGGCGGCGGAAAAGAACGAGGAGCGCCAGCTGCTGGCCAAGCATCTCTCCGAGAAGACCAAACTGTACGAGCTGACCAAGGGCAAGCTGGAGAACGTGCGGGGCGAGTTTGAGGCGACGCAGCACAAGAACGCGACGCTGGTGAAGGAGCTGCAGCGGGAGCTGCACAAGTACAAACGGGGCATGGTGGAGGCCAAGCCCATTGGCTACTGCAGCAACTGTCAGCTGGCGCTGAATGGTTACAGCCAGGAGCAGCAGCAGCAACAGCAGCAGCAGTTCCCGTTTCAGCAGCCGCTGCGCACGCACAGCCGCACCAGCAGCCAGGGCAGCGTCCACAATGGCAGTCGACGCGCCAGCGAATCTTCCGAATCTGAGACGGTGGCCAGCAGCGTGACGGCGGTGGCGCCGCCGTCTGCGCCGGACATGCAGGCCGTGCCGTCCAAGAAAGTTTTGGTGGAGCGCATTCTGCGGCTGCAGCAGGCGTCCGCGCGGCAAACGGAACGCATCGAGTTCCTGGAGAATCACACGGCCATGCTGGTGGCGGAGGTGCAGAAGAAATCGAAGGTCGTGCAGCACTACATGCTGCGGGATCAGACAGCGGGCGCCCTGACCACCACCAAGAGCGATCAGAACAAGAGCGAGCTGGTCAAATACGGCAATGGCGTCATGGCGGCCATTTACGGCGGAGTTAAGGGCGCCGAGAACAAGAGCATGTCGCTGGAGCTCTCGCTGGAGATCAACAAGAAACTGCAGACGGTGCTGGAGGACACGCTGCTCAAGAATATAACGCTCAAGGAGAATCTGGATGTGCTGGGCCTCGAGGTGGACAATCTGACACGCAAACTGCGCTCCGCCGAGCCAAGCAAATAAGCAAAGTATTTCATTCCATAAACAGTTTTAACTGCCTGTAAATATAGTTAAACAAATTGAAGCTAAATTGTGTAAATTAAAGATTTAATAGGCCGAATCAAAGTCTTTCACAGCAGTCCCTCGTAGAGCTTGGCGCTGACCGGCGCCGGCTGGCCCACGTGCATGGACAGCTGCCGGTTGGGCTGCTCGCCGTCGCGGGCCAGATGCGCCAGCTTGTTGTGCGTCTTCTTGAAGTGCACATCGATCAGGGGATTCGCCTCGCCGGTCTCATCCCTGATGTATTCGCGCAGCAGCGGCGGCAGCTCAATTTTGGTGGGCAGCACCACCGGCTGCACTTGCTGTTTGTTGTTGAGAAACTTGTGCTCCTCGTCAACGGGCACCAGCTCATAGTCCGCCTTGTAGCTGCTGCTGTAGATCTCCACCGGCTTTGGCTGGGTGACGCCGCGCCACGTTTTCTCCACAGTTACGCGCACCTTGCGCTCTGTATTTGGCTGCGTATGAGAGATATATTTAACATAAATCTAATAGTTTTGGGTGTTCTCTCACCTGCTCCTCCACCGCCTGCACCTTCAATATCCGCATGTAGCAGGGTTCCGGGTACCGTTGAAACATGTTACGTATGACCATGCGACCGATGCCCCAGTTGGGCAGGCTGCCCACGATCTCCCACAGCGTGTTGCCGCGAAAGTCTGTGGTGCGTCCAATGTATTTAATTACTTTTTTGCTCATATTTACTGGTGCTGCAAGTGTTTTAATTGATAAATTTCCTGTGGTAAAAATATTTTGTTCAATTGTTCTGTTTTGTCATTCACTTGTTACGCAAACAGCTGTGCAGCGAGCAGCGCTGCCACTTTTTGCAAAGTCATGGCGGGAGAGCGTTTATAGTGGTTGGCAACGCAGCATGCTTTTGAAGTGAGCTAATGTCGCAAAGCAACAACAATGCATTGGGCTACAGTGTAATACAGTTAATCGAGCAGAATTTTGAGAGCGTGCGCTTATTGGGTTGAGTAACACAGTAAATTGTGATAGAAGAAGATAAAGCAAAAGTGAATGTTATATGCTGCTAAAAGTTTAATTTTTGAGAGTGTGATTGCGAGCGCAGTAAAGTGTGTTAAGTGAAAAGTGTAAGCGCAACGCATAAACAAAGCGTATGCTGTGAACAGAGAATTCTAATTGGAATGATTTCATAAGGCAATTGGTGTAACTAAATGTTATCGATAACTGCGCTTAAAGTTTACATGTCCGATAAATTGCACGTGTCGCGTGTGTTTCCGTGTGTTTTGTGTTTAAAATAAAGAATTTCGAGTGTTTATTAACGCTTTTAATGGTAAGTTTTGTTAAATACACTACAAATAATAGTTTAAATATGTAAGCAACAAAATTACAGTGCATGTTTATGTGCATATATGCATTCTGAAAAGTAGATGCATTTGTCCTTCTCTCTTTAAATTACATAAAATACGGTATATACAATTATGGTATGCAAGTGTAAATCAGAGACTAGCCGTTGTGCGGGTGCTCCTCGAGTGCGTCGCCAGCCGTGTGACCCACTCCGCTGGTGTCCAGCTGCTCGTCGTACGATTCCAGCTCCTCCTCGTGGTTGCTGTGCTCCTGCTGCTGATTGTTGGCGCTCTCGTGGAGTCCGATGGTCGCATGTGCGCCCGCCTTGGATGCGTTCACCTGGGCGGCCGCTGCCGAGGAGGCCGCCTTGAGGGCGCTCTCCTTGGTGGCGGCAAAATCAACGCGTGCCTGTTGCAGCTGCTCCTCGACCTGCTCCAAACGATTCTTGGCCTGACCCACCATGGTGGCCTGCGAGCCCAGCTGATTGTTCACCTCGTTGGCCGTCTGCTCCGCCTGCTCGGCCACTGATTTGGCATTGTTGACGGCCGCCGTCAGCACGGAGATGTGATTGTGCGCCGCCTGCGCCGTTTGCTGCGCCAGCTTGGCGGACACCTTGGCCGCCTTCAGCTGCTCCAGTTCGCGCGAGAGCGCACGCTGCGCCTCGGCCGCCTGCTGCTCCAGCTCCTGCAAAATCACCTGCTTGCCGGCCAGCGCCGCCTGCGCCGTGGCCGCCGCCTGTGAAGCGGCCTGGGCCAGCGTATTTTTGGCTATAAAAGCCGCCTGCTTGGCCGCCGCGTGCTGATTGGCCACCGCGGTGTAGGCCTGATCCGCCGATCCCTGGGCAATGGAGCGCAGACCGCTGCCAATGCTATAGCCGGTCTTGCCGTGCTCACCCTTGGAGCTGCTGCTGCTGTGAGGATGTTGCTGCTGATGCTGCTGCTGATGTGGCTGTTGATGTTGCTGATACTGCTGCTCCTGCTCTTCGTGTCCTGGCAGCGTGGGCTCAAAGTATCCATGCTGTCCTCTGTAGTAGTAGCCATTATTCCGCTTGTGCAGCCGACCCAAGGCGAACTCTGTGCACATCAGCACTTCAAAATACAAATTGGTTAATCATAGATTCCGCCTAGATTTCGTTCGGCTTCCCACTTACCCAGCAGCAGCTGGCAGAGCAGGCAACCGTATTCCTTGTTGTACATCTCCGTTGAGCGGCTACAGCGGCATTAAACGTCTCCTCCATCTGCTCCAAGCGGTTTTATACTCAACTATTTCAGTCAGCGATGCAGAAATTTTTAGCAGTGCGGAAAGCCAGTTGCGCCTTTTGAGTTTAACGGGCGCTCAACATGTTATGTTTTATTATACTTTTATCGGTCGATTTGAATATCACACACACACACACACACACTCACTCACGCACACACACAGGAAGCGCTTTTGAAAATTGTGCGAGATTCGGTGGCGTCTTTTAATGCCGCTTTAACACGGAGTTTGTGGTTTATCTAATTATGGCTAGTGCAAAGCTGTGGGCTTGAGGCACTTTTATTTTGGTGTTTAGCAAGTAAGAACTTTGCAGTCGGGTGTAACCGACAGCGCAATACTCGTTCACATATACTTAACAGAGTTTTATTTATTTACATAAATCATGCATTATCAAACTAGAGGCCAAACAATGACCAACATGTCATCAAACGTGAAAATCGGTTTAGTTTTGACAAAATGTGGGAGCTATGTATCCTAAAGCTTTACATGTTAAAATTTTTGTCAATTTTGGCATGATTTTTGACCTAAAATTTGACCCCCTCAGAATCGGTTTAAATGTTGTTTTTTATGCTAATTATGGCAAATACAATTGATTAAAACCAAAAATTTGCAATTCTAAATTTTGAAAAATTT
>SCDY01000217.1:0-80279 GCA_004143825.1 Drosophila micromelanica
TTTGCCAAATCTCAACCGATTTTCATAAGGATGGTCTTTTTGTTCATGGTTCGTTGTCTAGATTAATCCTACATTTCAGTTTAAAAATAAAATTTTTGGTCCAAATTCATGTAAAATATGTTTGAATATATACCCCAGAGTTCCCATATGGGGATAGATCTCAACTTTCCCTAGCCGTAACTTTGCCAAATCTCAACCGATTTTCATAAGGATGGTCTTTTTGTTCATGGTTCGTTGTCTAGATTAATCCTACATTTAATTTGAAAAATAAAATTTTTGGTCCAAATTCATGTAAAAAAGGTTTGAATATACAACCCAGAGTTCCCATATAGGGATAGATCTCAACTTTCCCTAGTCGTAACTTTGCCAAAACTCAACCGATTTTCATAAGGATGGTCTTTTTGTTCATGGTTTGTTGTCTAGATTAATCCTACATTTAATTTGAAAAATAAAATTTTTGGTCCAAATTCATGTAAAAAAGGTTTGAATATACACCCCAGTGTTCCCATATAGGGATAGATCTCAACTTTCCCTAGCCGTAACTTTGCCAAATCTCAACCGATTTTCATAAGGATGGTCTTTCTGTTCATGGTTCGTTGCCAAAACTCAACCGATTTTCATAAGGAAGGTCTTTTTGTGCTACATTTCGTTTTGTTCCTACATTTCAGTTAATTCAGTTAATTCAGAGAGAGAGTTGAGAGTTCGGTTTGTATCCGTGCCGTAAGTCAGTTGGCCAATTGAGCTCGAGCAAAGGGTTGCCGACCGCAAGGGAGAGTAGATCCAGCTCGCAAGTTGCATTTACCGCCATTTACCGTTGTGGGGAGGATGCGATTGGACGGTTTCATTCATCTGTGTGTCGGACTTTAAAGCGCTGCCATCTTCAAGTTGAGTGCACTGCAATTACAAATTGCGTCTTGTTGGTTTTGAAAGCGCATCAAAAACTTACCGCAACTGTTGGCCCTGTTCATTGGCCATGTCGATGACGGCCCTGATGTCGATGCGCATCTCTTGCAACTGGCCAATTGGTCAGCTGTGACTGGCCAATCAGTCAGTTGAATCGGATGCAACGGGCAAACTGGCTTGTGGCATGTTGCATGTGGCATGTGGCATGTCGCATGTCGCAACTGCACCACAAAATGTGCCAGAAAATTGCCAGCCTTGCAGCTTAACCATAAATCAAAATGTTGGGTGAATTTGCCAAAAAATCCATCAACTGGGCCTCAAATTTGGATTTCGGTCAGCCCCATAAATCTCTTTTGGAGCTGGATATTTGCTGCAACGCCGACAGATTGGCGGCAATTCGCATCCAGGTTTTATATAGGTGCGAATTTTACTGTGAAATTGAGCGCACATTAAACGTTAGTGCGGATGTGCGAATTGGAGCTGTGTGTGGGAATCTCTTTAGGTGTTAATACTGTGTGCCTTTTTTAACGATCCGGACACCAGCACCAAGCTCATAATCCGTAACAATCAGCGGCTAAAAGCCGACAACCTGCGCACGCAAACGACGCATTAAACCAGAAACTTATTTTTTTTTTTTGGTATATAAGCAGTTAAGTGTAGGCATAGTTATACAAATACCTGGGAGTATATATGCGAGAGAGAAACGTATATATATACGAGATGGAGATCGGCTCTGGCCAATGCTATTGACAGTTTGAAAACTTGAAATTCGAAACGCTTTAAAAATCACTGATTTATGTAATTATTCGGAGCGACAAGAATTTCGTGCACGTCTCTGAGCGGGAACAGTCGAATTGGACAACAGCAGGAGTGCTCAACTCGATAATACCCTATAATTAAGAATGGAATTTATAAAAACAAAACTGAAATTGACTTCCCATAATCCAAACACTTTTAATAAATTTCCTAATTAAAACTAGTACAACTTAAATTAAAAAACAATTGCAACTTTTAACCATTCAGTAATAACTGATTTTGATATAAAAATTGTGTGAAGAAACATCATTTTATGTTTCAGAAAAAATTGGAAACTATTTTTATAATTAATTATAATAATAATTATAATTAAATGACTTTTCTTTTTGTTGTATTGAACAAATATAATTTTATATATTGATAGAATAGTTCATGAGAGAAATTCAAAGAACATATCAGTATTATTTTCGCAATGTATCATTATAATATAATTTCAAATTTTTTTTTGAAACTCGAAAAATCCATATATCATATATAGCATACCCGGATCAATTAATGGAAGTGCCTAGGGTAGAAAAGCGACGACGACAACTGAAAGAGCCACGACAAGATGAGGCGGCTGCAGCAGCAGCAGCAACAGCAGCAGCATTATCAAAACATCATGGAAGATGACCAAATTAACTGGGCTCGAAACAACGACAACAACAACAACAACAACAACGAGAACACTTACAACTACCACAACTGAGGCTGGGCTCCGACCCACGATGGCGACTTCGACGACTTCGATTTTGGCTCGCACGCTACCTGCGACGGCAGCAATAAAATTGCCTCCATCGAAATTAAGAACGAAAAATGTATTGAAAAGCCTTTGTGGAACTGCAGCGTAGAAGTGGGAGACGGAGATGGAGACTGCGACTGAGATTGAGAAGGAGGGGAGAGTGGGAGTGGGAGACTGCAGCAACTAATTTAGTGGCGTGCAACGAAACGAGTTTCATGGAGTTGTCTCATACTGGGCAGGGACCGATTGGGGCATCTGCCCGAAGCTAAAGTTTCATATACATATGCATAATATACATATCTATATATATACAAATATATATAGGTATATGTGAGCAGGGCAGCTGGGATTCGATAAAGCCCAAAATGGAGTTTGGGAATGGCCGCAGCCATTTGGGATTCACTTTTGGCTCTTTGTGATTGGGACATTAATTAAGACACAAAATGCCATTAAAAATACAATGGGTGCATAAATGCCTCCATATATAATGAATATTCATGCACTCATGAATATACATAAATTAATGACAGCTCAATGGCTAGAGGCTCAGACAAACTACAATGTCGCCGATAATACGAGATGAGCATGCGATCAAATCAAATGATAATCAAATCTGAGCATTTAAAGACAAAGGCCTAAATGGAAAAGTTTTTAAGCTTTTTTGTTGGTGTTATGGGATTGTCATCTTTTGTTCAATTTTTGACGAATGTTAATCCAACCTTAAAATTTAATATTTTATTCAACTCACGCTTTTTCACGGAATTTGATACATAATTATCGTACTATATTGGTAGCCTTCCTATATTAGTCATATTACCTAGCATATTTTTATATCCCGTCGTTCCTTTGAACGATCAGTCAAAATTTAAGTTTTATTGTGTCGACGTTATCGATTTTACGGCCATGCAAACCACTTAAGGAAAATGTGTTTTTTTGGTGGTCTTTGCCAAATGTGCCTCGGAGGACGAGGCGGCAGAGGACATTCTTCAGCGTCAAGTTCAGGGAGCTCTTCAGGAAATTCTTCAGGAAGCTGTAGCTCGTCAGGATTCTCATATTCGAGTTGATGCTAAATATATTTAAGTGAAATTCCAGAAATTCTTATTTTATTATACACTGAACTTACTGAAAATGGGTAAAAAGGGAATAACAGTTTTGTGCAAATATATTTAACAGGCAGATTATTCTGCACGTGGTTGCGTGTTCGAGAGGTAGAGGTCGATTCCCCGATAATTAAAATCAACATGGAACTCGGAAAGGATGCAACTAGGGCTGGGATGGACCGGTGGCCACGGCGAGGAGCAATCTTCTCTGCGCCTCGGGTTTTTGGATCAGGTCATAGTCGAGAAAGACAGGACTACGAATTTCATGGCGAAAGCATCGTTTTGCTCCGAGGGTTCCACCATTTTCGATGGTGCAGGTTGGCAGCTGCCATGAGCGCGAATACGATACATAATTATCGTGCTATATTGGAAAAATGTAAGTTGCTTTGCTATATTAGTCATATCATATTGATCATATCTTTTATTTCCTGGCATTCCTTTGAACGAAAATGCTGTGTAATATTATATATAATATATCAGTGAATCAATCCAAGAAATTTGGTAATCAAAATTTTTATTATATTGAATAGATGTAGTCGGTACAATTTCCTCTGGAACGTGGGACTCTTCAGAGACTAAAAATGTGTTTATTTGCGTGTTTGCGAATGTGCCTCTTAGGAAGTTCTGAGGAACAAGCAGAACGTGCAGAAGATGTAGCAGTTGAAGGAGTTGCAGATGAAAGAGATGAAACAGATAAAAAAGATGAAACAGATGAAGAAGACTCTAAGACTGCTGTAGTGACTAATTTAGATATTCCTGCTCAATCGGCTTCGAGGGAATCTAAATAAATTAAACTAAAATTGCAAAACTTATTAAAAATTAAAAAAATGGAGGATGGCGAACTATTTTATTTAGATACTAAAAAGAAAATTTGTATTGCCATTTCACAGTTCTAGAGATTGTCAACAGGGATCTGTTCCAGCAACTGGTGATGGGGAAGATGCCATCTGTTCATCTGTGTGCAACAGACACCAACCATGTCTGAGCGTCAGCTTGAACCTGAGTCCGACATGGGTTTAGCTTGTAGCTGTATTTGTTGTTGCTGCTGTTGTTGTTTTTGTTGTTGTTGTCTGTCTGTGGCAGTGCGCTCTCTCTCTATTATCGTCGCGTCTTGATCGTCGCGTCGTCTGGGACAACAACATCATATTGGTGACTGGTGACACATGGACACAAGGCTGGCAAAGGAGGAGCACTCCATAAACTTGGCTCGGTTGTGGCAGTTGTTGTGGTCGTCTCGGCTGCATTTGTCGCAACGTGCAACGTGCAACATTTGCATTTTTTACTCCTTGTTTTTTTTTGTAATTTGCTGAAAGTGGAAGCCAGCCAAGTTAAGGAGGTTCCATGTTGGTAAAGTCTTGGCTTACTTATCGGGAAATGAAAACATCAGCGCTAGTCCGAGCCCCAGTCGAACCTGAATCTGAACCCCAGCCTGAACCTGAGAAACAGAAGGCGAGGCAATCCTGAAGTTGCGGCTCATTATTCAAACATAAGTGGCAAGAGTTTGTTGGACGAGCGCTTTTTGTGTGTGCTTTAATGGCCCGGCTAATCTTGACTTCCGCTCGCACTATTTATTCAGCAGATCAGAAAAAAACTCACAGATTCGTTTTGCGGCTCAGCTTGTTTCAAGTTTCAAGTTTCAGGTTTCAAGAGTTGAGATTCAAGTGTAATTGTCTTTGGTGTTCTAGAGAAATTGCATCAGGCATTTGATTTATGCGGCACCTACATACATATGCATATATACGCATGTGTGTGAATAGGAAATGGAGGCGAAAAATTTTTAATTAAAAAATTTAATGCTCGATTTCTGACGAAGTTGCTCTGGCCGCTGCTAATCGCAGTGCATTAGTCTTCTGGCTGGTCGGCCATATTGTCGGCCATTAAAACAATTCTACACATTTTCCACGGGCCCAGCGGACATCGGTCGGACGTTGACTGGTCGCATTTTGAGCTGAATTCGGACTTCGACTCCGACTTGAAGTTGGTGATGGGAGCTGGAGTTAAAGTCGGAGTCGGAGTTGGAGTCGGAGTCGAAGTCGGAGCGGGGCACCCATTAGTGCTCAACATGGAAGCTTCGGCGCTCATTCGATTTTAATTGCCACCTTTTGCGTGGCCAACAACAACCAACCATCGAACCAACTTAACTTGGCCCTTTTCGTGGGATTTTGTAGTTGTTGTTGTTGTTGTTTGTTGCTGCTCGCTTTGGCTTTGGTCATTAGCGCTGGCTGCGTGTAAAATGGCAGCCACAGCCCCCGTTTGTACAAAGTTGTCGACATATTGAGGTTGATTCGTTTGTAACTAATCCATGGCCGGGGTCTGCGCCTGCGTCTGCGTCTCTCTCTCTCTCTCTCTCTCTCTCTTTCTAGCTCTGGCAAAATGTTAACATGGCAAGTTGGTAACTTGGCATAGCTTGGACCTGGCCCTGCTGTCGTGTTAACTGCTCTGAGCTGCATCACATGTGCAAAGTCATCAGCCGCCAGCGCGCATTGGAATGTTTTTAGCCTGATAATGATGATATATGGCACATTATAAACACACACACACACACACAAACTCACAGAGCAAAAGACAGACACAGGTGGACGGCCACTAATTGAAATTATTAGGAAAGGTTTCCAAAGAATTTTGAATTATTCCTTTTGATTGCGCACAGTTGCGAGTTATTCGTGTAACTCGTGTCTGAATTGTAATTACGATTATTGGCCTCGTTTGTTGCTGTTGTTGTAGTATTCGCAGCTGTTCTCCCCCGTTTTGGCCGGAGATCTCGTAATTGCCATCAATTTGTGGAGCTTTAGCAATTAGATTTGTTTGGGCCCATTATTTTGGGGCCACTCTACGAACAGGAGCTGGCCCTAACATGCAATGTGTTTCCTCGCAGCAATCGATGCGGAATTTAATCGATTCCTGGTTCCGACAATTGCATTTGACTAGCAAAGTGCTTAATTACATATACAATTGTTTTTATTTCCATTGCAAATTTATACTTTATTTGCTAAAAATAGATTTATTGATAAATTTGCTTTAAAATTGTATCCTATCTTATAAATTTTTGTAAAACTTTCATATTGAAATTTGTTTTTTAAAAACTTTTATCAAAATCAGAAAAAAATTTAATTTTTCTAGTTTTATATAATTAAAATTACAAATTTCTGACATTTTTAACTGCAATACCTAATCCAAGAAATGCTGCGTTTTAATTGATTGCGTTGTAAATTTATTTTATCGGTGTAAAATATTTTTTATTTATTTGTATCAATATATTTATTTGTATCAATAATATTTTTTATCCAAATAGTCGGTTATGATAGAAATAATACTAATATAAAACCCCCGCAAAGCATTTGATTTGGTATGTAGAATACTGATCACCTCCTCTTAAGATGGAATCAGGCCAACTAAAACGCTTAAAATTGCAAAAATATAAAAATAGTATTTTTTATAACAAAATCTACTGAGTTGCAGTTTTGTGTTTGTAGGCTTGAACTGATCAGAAACAAACCTGTAAGAAATTAAAAAAATAAATAATGCAAACTTTGAAATGGTGGCATTCCGTTAACTGCCGCTTTCCGCAATTGGTCGAAGCAATGTTAAATGGCTGGGAGCCTCCAATGTGGACTCGGAACAGGCCGCAAAATGCCATTGTTCGACTCTTGAACTCAAGTGGCAAACTGAACAATAAATAAATAAATATTCGCATTGCATTGTGCGTCAAAAGTGTTGAGCACGCAATTCCGTTGCGGCTTTGGCTTTGGCTAAATGCAATTAATTAACGCCATCTCCAAGTGCGGACTGAAAAATCAAATGCATTGCCACATTTCACACACACACAAACACATATATATGATTGCAATTGCACTCAATTGTAATTGTAATTCATTTGCCTCTAATTGCATTTAATTGTGTAGACTAAAAACTGTAAGGGGGAGTGGAGTGTGTATTTGTTGTTGGTGTGTTTGATCTGATTTTGAAGCGTTTTGCAGCCATTTCAGTTAAGTGCGCACATTTCGCACAATTGCGTTAATTAGTTGGCTGCTGTTTGTTTTGGTCGCTTGGTTGGTTACTCATTTACTGTTGTTGTTGCTGCTGTTGTTGTTGTTTTTGTTGTTGCTGATGTCCGCTGATGCTTGATGGCTGCTCCGATAGAGCGCTAATGGGCTACAACTTCATTGGCCAGCGTTTGGCTCAATTTCGTTTTTAATGATGATCGCAGCTCCAATTGTGGCGCGTTTAATTAACTTAATGAACCGCAACTGCCACCGTTGCAGCCTCTGTTGCAGTCAAAGCGCAGCCAGGTTATGAACATGCAACAACATGCAGTAAAAGTCCCCAGTCCAATCGCATCTCATAGATACACATGTGACAATTAAATGCAGCCATTTTGCTGCGGTTTTTGTTGCTGCTGCTGCTGCTGTTGTTTACGCTGATTGGCAACGCAATTTACACTTTGATTTCAATCAATTGCTGCCGTTCTGCGACTTTGACTCGAACTCAATCCGTAGACAGCTCCCAGTTCCTAACCGAGTTCCCCCATTGTGCGGGCTTGTCTGTTCGTCCGTCCGTCTTGTCTTTGGTTCATTAACAAATATTAGTCTCAATATTGTTTTTATCATTTTCAATTTATGTCCGCTGCTGACATTTTGCTTTAATTGGCCATAAAGAACTGCGCACTCGTCTGGGCTGAGTTTTAGTCGCGGCCCGCGCTGAGTCTGTTTATGGGGGGGGAGTGCGGATTTGGTCATGGAATGCGGGCAGTTCGACTCTATTATAAGTCTACGCGTACTTAATTATTGCATTACGAGTGGGCTAATTTATTAGACATTCCATTTATTTGTTTAATAGGCAGATGCCCGCTGAGTGCCATTGGAAAATGCGTAGGAGTTTCCATTTCTTTTCATTAAATATGCAATTGATCATTAAAAAAAGTGAAAGCTTTTGAAAATATATATATCGTTGCTCAGATACAATATCATATTTTCACATTTTCCCAAACATAATTTCAAAGTTTGTATTGTCAAATATGCTAATTAATATCAATTAGGAATTGTCCCTATTGTTTTCAGTCCACTATATACAACAAAAATTCGTGGAATTAGTGGGCGTTTACTTTTGGTCGAAATTATCATGTCCACTGGATAGGGTGGAAAACACATTTGCCAGGAAATACTAGATGCTAGACCCTTAAATTACAAAATTGCAAAAAGGGTTTAGGTCTGATAGCAAATGGCAAGCTTCCATCAAAAATTAATAATTTATCGGGTCAGCAATTTAAATGTACCCTTTTTACGCTTTTAATAAAATATATACACAAATTTTACGGTTGAAGTACGATAGAAAAAAAAAATTGGGATTTCACTTTTGAATATAAAACTTAATTTAGAATCAAAATAAATTATAGAATATGTGAAATGTATAATTTTGTAATATATATAGAAATGACTTGCTAAATTGGGAAAATTCAAAAAAATGTCTCATTTGGATTCGTTTTAATAAAAAATAAATTTTTATTTTCACTTGTATTTTATCTTTATTTTACATTAGCATTTTTAAAGGATATAAAATATTAAGCAGTAACGATATTGCCAAATGAATGCCTTATTTATAAACAAGCATTTAAAACACTTACAAGTTGTATAAATAAACTTATTATAATTATGCTATCTGTTTTCCAGGAAAGCTTCCCCTTTCTTAAATGCCGAATTCCAACTGGCTTCAATAAATTTTCACAGCTCACAAATTACACTCAATAAATTTGATGTCAACGTAAAAACAAAAGACAGAGAACGAAAAAAAAAAACAAACAATGAACTGCTGTAGATACAAGCCAAAAACAAGCTCGTCTGCGACTCCATGAAGCAAGTTGTACGTCGGGTTGCCCAAAAAAAAAAAACTTGGCGAGTCTTCCAGTTGAGAAATAGATGCGACGCTCTAGTAACTAACCCCAGGCAGTTGGTTGGCTCGTTTAGTTCGCTGGGGCCATTAGCTAGTCCGATACACAGCTGAAACAAAAATAAGCAACACTAATGGTAACAACAACAACAACAAATCGAAAACTAACAACCATACAACAACTTGGGCCACGACATTTGACAACGCTAATAAATGTGCTGAATTTCATATTTATGGCTTCATAATTCCACAACAAAAACCCCAACTCGAAGAAGCGAGTTCGAATGGCACAACATTTGTACAAGTCGATGACGACGAGCCATAAATGCGCCTTAGGAACGAGGACTGTGGAACACTAGTGTGTCTAGCTGGGCCAAGGAGTAGCTGGCGCAGTTGAAATTTCATATGCTCTCCAAGGAAAGCCGCCGCCGATGCCTGGGCAACACCAACTGTAACCTCAATGTTGTTATTAGCTTTGTTAACTAGTTATGCCTTGTAGTCTATTAAGCAGTGGATACCCTCAGCAAAATATAACTAACCCATCAAATGCTCAATTCAATAAGTTATTCAGTTTTTATTTAGATTAGATTTTTATTAATAGATTAAATTAAATTAAAAAATGAAATAATAATAATCTATAATATAATAATCATAAAAAATGTAATAAAAAAGTATAAATAGATTAAATTAAAAAATAAACTAATAATATACTACACTCTAATATAATATAATAATAATAAAAAATGTAATATATAAAATTAGTATACACTCAGAATAATTTTTATTTTAAGTTTAAAGAATTACGGGGAATAAATAAAAATGTATATTTCATTATAAATTACAATTATTGGGTTATTGTTAAGCAATATTTAATTTTTGTTTGTTGGCTAACTTTTAAGTTAAGGCAGCACATAAATAATGTAATTTAGTTTGTTAAACAATTAAACTGTACAGACATTTTTAACAAATTTTATTATAATCATCTTAAAACCGGAAATGTATTGGGTATTTTAACAATATATTTACATTATATATTTTTACAATATATATTTTTTATAATTTACAATATATATATTTTTATTAACAATATATTTGGTACACTTCATTTAGGCAGTGCATATGCGAATTATGAGTATTGTCTACAGGGTATCTTAATAAAGACCACTTTGACCAGATTGACACTTTCTAACGTTAGTTTTTGTTGTTCTTAAAGCGGGCTGAATCAGTTGAAGGGGCCCGGCTCGATCCGTTGCGCTGCGATCCCAGGCCCAGTTGGAGTCGGGCACAGTCAGGCGTCTCGTCTCTCACAATAAACGCCAATTAAAGTCGCCTAACACATGGCTAGAAGGTGGGGGTTGGGGTTGGGGTTGGGGGCAGCGCCAAGGCGCAGACAGGCGACATTTGTTAGCGTTTGGGGGGCTTGGGCCGGCGGCGCACGTGAGCATAAATCAAAGAGATTAATCGAACATGGCTCAATTGCATGCGAAACATGGCAACAACAGCGAGCGAATAACCAACGAATAAGCCCATAACAAGACAGCCTTTGAGTCATGGCTCATGAGCTCATAGCCGGGCCGAGCCCAGACCCCGGCTAGTGTGAGAAGAACTGTTTGGCCAAAAACAATTGTGACTGGCGGCCAGTCTGGCACATCCAAATCAATTGCAGTTGGCCGGGGCAGAGAGCCCCTGGCCCGTGGCTCACTTAAAATGCAATAAGAAACGCATCAGTTTGTGCCTCGCTGAACGCTCAGCTAAACGCTTCCCCCTCAGACCCTGGAGCGGACCCTGAATGGTGCCTCATAATTACAGTCGCATCTGGAGGTGCAATCAGTTGGTGCAGACCCAGTCGCAGTTGCTGCTGCTGCTTGGCTATAATTTGAATTCGCTGGCCAGAAACTGCCAGCCATTTTGGCCAGAGACACAGAGAGAGAGAGAGAGAGAGGACCAGGCCAGAACAATTCAAAACCGTAGAAGTTGGAACAATTGGTACGCAGGGCAAACGCAAACTGATAATTTTGATTTACAACATGTCAGTTATTATTTATAACTTACTTAGGAGCAAAGAGCTGGCCATTTAAGGCCAAGACCCAGACACAGAACAGAACAGACCAGACTCGAGCTCGAACTCGGACTAAGACTGGACTGGATTGGGACCTGTGGTCGTCTGCAGATTGTCTGCTCCATGCATTTCTAAAATGGCCATGTTGCCCCACTCGTATTCAGTATTCATATTTAGACCTGGAATCGTTCACGTTCACGTTAAGTTTCTCGTCCCGCCCATTCACGTTCCATGCTCCATGTTCGCCATCTGACCGCCAGCGTTTTCAAATGCCAGAGGGGAGGGTAGAGCAGAGCGCAGCGCCAGGAAATAACTTACTTTTGCCTGAGATTACTGAAGATGCTACACGGTTCTTCCAGCTGCCTGTTGAGCCATTCGCGGAATTATGGCGATACATAATTGGACACTCCAAAGGGGCCAAAATTTTCATTAGGCACATGGGCAGATCTTTAAATTGGGTTTTCGGCAGGGAACTTTTTTGATGACCTGAACCTATTGAAAATGGCCTGTCTCTCTGACCGTCTGAAACTTAGAAACTTACATTTTTGGAATTTCTACCAGGTAAAGATCAAGTTTATTTGATTACTTTCACCGTTTTCCTTAAATCAATACAAATTTGATTTGAATATATTTAATTACTAACTAGGTATATATATATTTTGCATTTAAATGACAACATTCTACTTTCTTCCTAGTCGTGACTTGAAAATTAACTAAAATTTACTATCATAAAAATGTTTCAGGCCCAATGAAAGTATTATAAGATAAACGATAATAAAAGTTAAAAGGTTTTAAGCCCTTAATTTTTAAGTTTAAATAAAAATAACAAAATGAATCATAGCTCAGTAGACGCACATCATCACATAATATTGTTATATGGTATTTAACTATTTTTTTTATTTTGGTATATAACACCTTTATTGCAAAAGATTACGCTTTGGATAAACTCAAGTAATTTCAAATTCAATCCAAACTCCAGCATTTAAGTACCTAAGTTGGGATCACGCTTCGTCAAACTGTTCGCCTATTTTCCGCAATTTGTGCAACATAATCCAATCGGGCTAATTGTGAGCACTTGTTGATTTTTAATTTTCCATATGGTTAATGGGTTTAAATTCCGCACAACAAGAAGAAGAGTGAGGCTAGCTGTTATTAAGAAATGAAAATTTGTTGCTTTATTAGGTTGTGGCCTGGCCTGTTTCATTATAATCATAATCACCACATCAGCAGCCTTTACTTTTGGCCATAATACACAAGTGCTGTGTTATTATTATAGGGGGCAGGTCCTGCGCCTCCTGTCAGCCTCCTGTCATGCAATCCCGGCCTCAGCTAAAGTCTCAGCCTCCGCCTCGAACCTCAACCTCACGTTTTTATCGAATCGCCAACGCGTGACTTTGCTGGGTATTGTTTGGTTTTTCGGCAAAGGCTTTAATTTATATACCCTGTAGTTTTCAAAAAGCATGTTTATTCATTTTGCAAAAAATATAAAAGATAATAATAAACTGTAAATGTAAAAAGGTTTTTTTGTTGCTATTTATAGCCCATACTTTATTAAACTGAAAAAGAAATGTTTAAAACATATATGAACACGTTTAACTTTATTGGAGTTTTGGTTTTGTAATTCTTTCTAAAAGTGTGAAAAAGAGAATAAAAACCATTTTTAACTGTCAAAATCAAGAAGTTAATTTTTAATTTATTGCAATATTTCATTATTACCTACTTAATATACCTTTTATATTTTTGCTGATTTTTGTACAAATTATTACACATCAATTATTTAACTTTAAATTACTTTTGCTTGATATCAAATAGTGTAATTTATTTTGATAATTATTTTGTTCTTATTTGATATATAACTTTAAGCCTTAATATTTGGTTGAATTATAAAAGCGCATAATTGTGAATCAGGTACTAGGTATACCTGAGTTGAGTAGCCACAAGTTTCATTTGTTATTGTTATTGTTGTTGTGTTGTTGTTGTGTTTTTGGCAGCAGCAGTTAACTAACTTGGCTTTTTGGGGGGCGTTGCTGTTGTGACTGTTGAGCTGTTAGTGGGCATTTTCTTCCAGCTGAGTGTAATAATTTTGATTGCCTTCTGGCACGAGATGCTTAACAGATGCCCAATGCGGCTGGGCCAAGGAAATTGCCTAAGTGAAGTTGACGCCAGCCAAAAGGCAGCTAGCTCACCCTTTCACAGGCCGGATACGATGGGCTATTAACTCGGCCCGATAGGGTTGCACATTATAAAATGCCACGCACAGATCACGCAGCAGTTGCTCGTTTATGGCCGCTTACGGCCAGCTTCAATCATAAATGAAGCACCAGACCATTTAAGCGCTGAAGTGGCTTGCCAAAGTTTTCCATAAATGCGCTCAATCTCAATCTCGGGCCTGAGATCCAATCCCAATCCGTAGCAACTGCTGCAGCTCACGTTCACGAGTTGTGCAAGCGCCGCCGCAATCGAGTTCATAAAATTCCGGGAACGAGATATTCTCACGCTGCTGCGTGCGGGTGGCCGAGATTCAACGGCGGCGGCGGCGGCTCAGAAGTGAGCGGTGCACACCCCATAAATAAGGCTGGCAGGATAACAGTTAAATAGACAAAAGGATGAGCCAATGCCAGGCAATTTGTGAGTTGACAAAATACGAGTGCGAGCCGTGCATCTGTATCTGTATCTGTATCTGTTTGGGTATCTGTATCTTTTGATGTGGCCGCATTGAACCCGGCCAAGAATCATTATTGTTCTAGTTGTTTGTGTGTTATCCTGTAAATATTTGGACACACATCCTGGCCAATTGCCTTGACTGCTTGCTAAGCGGATTGTGCTAAGATCTTTGACTTTGAGCTGCCTTTTTGCGGCGACGCAATTGTTGTGATCAGCGCTCAGAGAATTGGCGCTTTGGGTGGCCCCGGACTTTGATTTGGACAAAAAAAAAAAACTTAAACAGCAGCCGCGGCAAATGATGGCAGAAATATGTTGCCACTTGTAAAACGCCAGCCCAACATGGCCGGCCCGCAAAAATGTGGCCCCCAACAAGTTGTTGGCATGTCGACGTCGCGACGTCCGCTGCAATTGCCGTCCATATTTTGCCGGCTGACAATAAAATAATTGTCGTCAATCGGCGACCAGCGGCTGTCAAAAGTGACAGCTAATCAACGAGGCCGCCTGGGTCCGGTCCGGTCTCCGTTGCTCTCCCTCTCCCTCTCCCCGCCGATCAATGTGCTTCTCTCCATTAGTTACAACGAGTACATGATCATCATGCCCATGCACATAATCATTCATAATTACGATCGGAGTCGGTCTCTGTTCCTATTGCTGTTGCTCATAACTGGCTCCCTACATGGCCCCCAGACAGTTGTTAGCGATTGTAGCAACAAATACAACTGCGATAAAAGCTTGTCTAACTGCACTTGGCTGCCATGTGATCCAGTTGCAACATTGTTAGTGCATGCCCCTCAATATTTGAATTTGAGGATGTCGCAAGTGCATTTATGTTCTGCAATTCTCACATTAAAATTAATTTAAAATATTAATAGTGCTATTAATAACTATTTAATTCCTTTAATGAACTATTAAATTCGCACATTACTTTTCTTGGTTATAGTATAAAAACAAGTTAAAAAACCTATATTTTATTTAATTTTTATAAAATGCAGAATTCAAAAATTTGTATATACATATATGTAAGTCTACAGTAAAATTTCTATGCTTTTACCAGCATTTTAAATCTCTCTAGTAAATTATATTCTAATAATATTTTTTCAGTTTATAATAATTTTTTCATCATTTTTTCATAACAATTTTTTCAGTTTAATTAAAAAATAATAAAATGGCATTGGTTTATATATAGAATTGCATAATCCAAGTTAAATACATTTATATTTATTCTCTTATAAATCACTAAATAAATTAAATGATTAACTTAAACTTATGTGGGAAACACAAATAAAATTATTACTTGATTTTGATTCGATTTTTACTGTGCATGGTTGGCTTGTCATAAGGTCAAAATTAATTGCGATTGTACTGAAAAAACTTATTAATTTCAAGTACTTGGCCCATAGATTTTGCCTTTAGATTGTGGCTTGTGTGTGCTGTGGCTTGAAGATATACCCCCTCCACTCCCCTTCGACTTTTGCAATTATTAGCTTAAATATATTCACGCGCATGTCTTTCAATTAAAATTTAATTCAATAAAGCGCTTTTCGCTTTTTACACTTTACGCGTTTTCTCCTGCCAATATGGTTACGGAAGAGTTTAGGCTTGTGTTTGGATTTGGACTTGAGACCCTAGCAGATACAGACAAACCCGTAGAGTTTGGGAAAACAGCCCCAGGCCATTATCCTGCGCCATTATTCTGTGTTGTCGTCATCATCACATCGTCTCTATCGTCGTCGGCAACCCTCGACGCTCTCTAAACGTTTCTAATTTGCTGATGGCTCACAAGGGAGTGTCTGTTACTTGTTTTCAACCCCCTGGTTGTCCTTGTTGTCCTTGTTGTTGTTGCTGTTGTTTCAGCTCCGGCTGCCCTTGCCATGATGGAATAATAAAAACGCGCGTGTTTTTACTACAAATTGACGCTGCAAAGATCAAAATGGAAACGGTGAGGAAAGGAGATTTCCCCCCCTTTGCAGAACAACGCCCAAGCACTTAAACTGGGGTTTGGGGGCTGGGGCTGGGGATGGCAGCTCCACGGCAGCTTAGATTGAATTGAATTGCTCGTGGGATTTTATGGCACGTTGCGGAAATCGTTTTATTATCCTTGTGGCTGTTTGTTGTTCATTTGTTCGTTGCCCAACAGAGCAAAGTGCGTGGGTGTGTCCGGGCTGGGCAATTTATTATCTGACGCCAGCGAGTGTAAATAAACTTGGCGAAAACGGGCAGACCCAGAGCCCGACCCAGGACCCAGGACTGTCTTCTCCCCTTGTCTTCTCTTAGGCAGGCCCAACACAAACACAACAATTGCGTGAAAATGTCACGGCTTGCACGTAACGAGCTAAACAAGATCCGGCGATGGCGATAAGCCGTAATCAAATTATGCACAGAAACCGGGAGCACCGCAGATGGGGCACCACAGGCACCCCGCTGTCCACTCCAGCCACCCACCCACCAGCGGTTGAGTTGATTTCAAGTTAATTAAAAATCATGACAAAACAACGCCCCCGACACCTCGCCCCGGCCCCGGGATTGGTTAGTACGGCTTGGGTTACGGACCGTGGTCTGTTGGCTGCAGGCTGTGGGTTGGTTGCCTTTGCTGCCAGTGGCATTTTGATAAGCGTGTAAGTGCACAGATTGAATTAATTAGCCCTGGGCAACAGGGAGACAGGGACCTGGGAACGGGAGACAGGGACCTGGGAACGGGAGACAGCGAACGGGGTCTACTCTGTGCGAGCGAGATAGCAGCTGTTAGTGCTGCATATTGTTTGGCCACTTTTACTCCGGCACGGCCACCTCCAGCTCCTACCCCCAAAAATGGTTGACCCTAATCAAGTGTCGTAAAAGTTGTGTTTGTGCTGCTTTCGGACTTTTAATTATGGGTTTACCGGCAATGGCCGGGTGTTTGTGTTGTGTTGTTTTTTTTATTTTATACCAAGGCTAAAATTAATTAGCCAGCGCCCCGAAAATTTCAGTTGTGTGCGACGGTTTCGTTCGTGCGTTAGCTCACTTTTGCTCGCCCCCCCCTCTCTCTCTCTCTCTCTCTTTCTCATTTGCCCATTATTTCTCTACCTCTTTCTCCAATCCCATTCCCAGTGCTATTCTCAAATTCATAGTCATTTCCTCGCTGTAAAAATGAGATTTTAATTAATTCAGTTATTAGCTTAAATATATGTTATTATAATTATGATGGTTTTTCGGCCTGGCTTGCACTACTTACTGTACCCCCAACTATTTGAATAAATAACTGTGAGCGTTCTGCGTGGGTGTCTGTCTGTCTGTCTGCAATTACTGTTAGTTTAGTTGCCCTAACTATGGACGCATGAAATCGTTTACTGGAACAATTGCTCACGTATCTACTAATTGCAAAGCGAGAGCAAAAAAAACAGAAACTAAAAATTTTCTATATTTAAATTTCTAAAATTCCTGATTTAAATTTATAAATATATATTCCAGATTTAAATATATGGGATGCATAACCGAACTTTTGAGTCTTCACTTACAAATTTTAGTAGCTTCTTTTGAATTTTTTGAATTTTTTTTATGCAGACAATTGTTTCAAGATAATTTTCTAAAGAAAGGTACCCATTAAATAAAATGGCCCCAGCAAGCACAATGATTAAACAATTTAAAATTTGATTATAATTCCTCGTTGGAAACGTAACCTATCATAATGCAATTTGTTGTCATTACAATAAATGGGAGCATTTTACTTCAAAGTTTTTACTCCAAACCCAAGTTTACAACATCGATTTGAAATTTGCGCTGTCCATCACAAACAAAATCCTCGCTGACCTTCCCTAAAAGCCATCATTTCAACAGCTGCTAAATTTTCCATTCAATTAGGAAATGAAAATCAAATAGAGGTTGCAAAATGCGCCTTGTCCACCAACCGGGACCGGGATTGGGACCGGGGCCAGGCGGTCCGCACCCTGGTCTATGGTCAGCCCACATGGCGAAGTGGAAAAGCTCAAAGGTTAAGTTGAAAATTTAAACTTTGAGACTGCGGCAAGGCGGAAAACGCTCACGCCCCGATGTAACGCCCACCGAGAAGCCCTGGCTGGCCGGGTTCCCAGCGAGGAGAAGGCCGCAAATTGAATGATACAACAAACTTGGCCTGCCGGGCATTGAAAGTGCCCGTTCATGAGCACGCAATATAAGAAAGAGACGGCTGCAATTAATATTCGCTTTGGCGCTGCATAATTCATTGGCCAAGTGGAAGTCGAAGCGGAAATGGGAAACTAGGATGAGGAGGAAGTGGTAAAAGGAGCAATGCGACTCGGTTGTATTTTCATTAGCAGCAGGCTTTTCAAGTGGAGATCGGGTCTCGTTAATGTCTCTCCGCACACGGGCGCCTAATTATTGCTACCTGCTGTCGCATTGCTTCATTGCCTTTCTCCAGGCAATTAAAACTATCCCTAACCGGGCACGGCCAACATGGCCGCAACACCCTGAAAACCAAGTGGAAGCGCATGGCAACGTTTAGCAGTCGCCATTTGCTGCAGGGCAGGGCAGGGCAGGGCCGGAGGGGGGTGTGGTCCGAGGGGTTACACAAATGCCGATGCCTGGCAACCAATGAACTGAACTACGTCAGGCTAATTAATGTCTGCGTGTGTATTGTTAAATTATGAATTTATTAGCCAGCCTTTTGATGTAATTTGGCTTATATGAAAAAGGGGTTTATGAACCCCCCCAACTCAACTGAGATCGATCGGCCGATTTTACAACTTTATCATAATTAAACTGGCTTGGCGGTCGTAAACGACAACAAAATCTGATGGGATGCCGTTTGGAGCTGAAATTGGCAAAGGCTCTCAGGCCTGCACTTCATTAACATGGCCGAAAGGCGAGTCTGGGGCCATAAATGCAAAAGGCATAGACCTGGCCGATACATTAGCATTAAAAGCCACTTAAGCTGCGACAGGAGCGGCCCTGTCTGTCTGTCCAGGGGGTGCCAGTCAACCCCTCCCTAACCCCGACGAGCGAGGCAGCCACGTAATTATCATACGCCATTAGGAAGTCTCTGGCAACTGGATGAGGACGGCGCTCGTTTAGCAAATCAAAGAGCGGCCTAGGTTGCCCGGTTCCATGGGGCCCCAAATGAGGCAAAAAATTAAATAATTTAATCTTGTTATTGCTGGAAAATCAAGTTGTTGACTTAAAAATCAACTCGCGTGAAGATCGTGCAGCTTGGTTGGCCAACAGCACAAAAACCGGTCCAACTTTGAACACAAGGATTCACAAGCACACACACACAAACACAGATACACACACACACATGCAACACTTATGACTTCATAATCTTAATTAACGTTTTCGCGTTTGCTTGCTGCACGCGTAACCGCCAATGCCAATCTTAGTCTCTGCTCCAGACCGAGTCCCAAGACTCTGGTCCCAGCAGGTAAACGCCTAAGTGCAGTCCCCAGTCGAACTCGATGTCGAAGTCGAACTCGATGTCGAAGTTCCAGCCCCAATCAAGTGAAGTTGTAGCCAAACGTGTTGTTGGCTCTGTGGCTGCCCCGATCGTGTTTAATAAATGCGTGCCAGGTAGAAAGCTGCGGGCACGACGTTGGCTCCCCAACCTCAGCCCTAGACCCCCAACTCGAAACCTAAGCCGAAACCGATCCCGATCCCAGGTCCCGATTTGACCAGTTCCCTGCAAACGATCAGTTGGGTCTCAATTGCGTTATGTGGAGGGAACTCGAGGCAGGGAGCAGGAAGAGCCCTTATGTATCTGACCGTTGCTTTGCTTAATGATGCCTGGAATTCAGCATGGCCGAACCAGCTAAAACGAACTTGGCCGTTTATACAATGCCTTTTTGGCCCGTCTCTCTTGGCTGCAAATGCTTGGCAATAAAGATATTTGCGCAAATATTTCGGACAGAGGTTGCCAAACGAAAAAAATATTAAATGGAGCAATTTTCTGGCCAAGCAAAATGGGCAAAAAGCAATCAAGTATGTTGCCAAAACTGCAGACTTTAAACAGAAACTCTTGTTATATATAAACACCCCATAAAATACTTGAAATCAAACAAAAACATAATAAAGTTTAGTTTAAATGTTTATTATTATTATGATATGTATATAATATATTTATATATATATAAAACTGTCGACGTTTTATTTTAAAGCTAAAATAAATTTATTCACCATGAATCTGAATCTTAGCCCTAGGAAGCTAAAAAGCTTAAATGTATATTTTTATTGTCCGATTTAATCTTTTCATTGACAGCAAGATCTTAAAAAACAATAATATATATAATTAAAAAAAAGATTTAATCTAGTCACATGAATTGAATTTTTTATTATTATTCATTAGTTTTGCATTCAAACAAACTAATTAAGAGCTTGGCATAGACTTAGTTTGATTGTGAATCATTTTTATGAATTTTCATGCTACATATGTGTGCATATATGTATGTATATATGTATGTAGGATTCATGTCGGGGTGTGCACAAATGTTTCATAAAAACATCTTTTTTATTATTAAAAGGCATTTATCATGGGAATGTGCAGGCTGTCGATGGACGTGTAACTGATACTTAACCACAAATGTTGCCACAACGGCATCATCATCCTCCTGACGTTTGCCCACATCCCATATTCACACAGTCTCGTAAATCCACTGAGCAGAAAATGGCGCCCAGCATCTGTGGCAAGTGTAAAGGGGGAGGGGGGGCGTAACGTTGGGATGTGTGGCCTGGAAAATTGCGTGCGTGTGTGAAAATGCGAGAACTACTTGGCCGATTTACACGCTGTGCTAACAAGGGGATGAGTCGAAAGCCGGCTTAACCCAGGGGTTGTCCATGTTGTCGGTTGCCATGACAGCCGTCGTCAAATGGCATTGCTCACCACATCCACATCCACATCCAGATCCAGATCCAGATCCAGCTCTAAATCCAATGTAACAACTGACATCGACACGAAAGAGGCTTGCGGTTGGGATTTGTCATTGGTTGTTGTTGTGTGAATGGAATGCCAATTGTTGTTGTTGTCGGGCATTTATTGCTATTAATGAGCTAGTTAGCTCCGCTTTGTAGTTGCTGGGTTTGGCTTCTTGGAAGTGCGGAAACACTCACAAAGTGTTGGTGAAAGTGCGACAGCTGCTTGACTGAGTAAGTGGGCCGACTAATTGCTTATGAATACTCGAATACTCACAAGCAGCAGCTGGAAAGATCCGAATACTGTTGTTGGCGAATACTATCTCAGAGGTGATTAAGTTGGTTGACTGATCCAAAGAAATATTCCTTTAATTTTTTTAACTTTTTAAAAAATAAAATGTTGTTGATCTCGAGAAAACACAAGTTTTGACAAGTACTATATATCATCATATAGTATACAATTTTCAAATCAACAGATTTTGATTTATAATATATATATGTGAGTTTTGAAATGAGTTTAAATAGTTTAAATAAAAACTTAAATTTACAAGTATATTTGTGATCTTTGGTTGGTGTGTTGCAAGAGTAAGAATAATTATTATTATAATGTTTTAAATAATACGATATTTTAATATTTTGCAATTAGTTAGAAAGCTCTTTAAACTTAAATCCAAGATATTTAGATATATTTACATAATAGGATATCTTAACATTTTGGAATTAGTTAGAGAGCTCTTTAAACTTAAATCTAAGATATTCAATTTCATTTGCTATCAGAATGGATATCAAGGTCTAGATTCAATATTTTAGGAAATGCTTTTCTCTTGTAATTGCGACGCTTTTTATGCCCCAAGCACGCGCCTGTTTTGCATCTGGTTCGTTGCAAGGTTTATGGATCGTTCGAAAACTTAAATCTTTGACAGTAGCTGAAGGCAAAGAAACTCTTAGTTTGGTTTTCATTGGTTTTTTTCTTTTTCTCGTTCTTTTTTGTGCACAGCGCTCTAGAGAATTGATTGAAAAATTGTAAACATTTGACACGCCATTTTGTGCATATTAAAAGATAATGCCAAATATCAACAACGCCCCAAAGCGTCCCAAAAAAGTGACAGGCAACCAGAGACCCAAAATTGAAATTGACGATGACGATGGGCTGCGTTTTGCATTTGAAATCGGCCCCAGATTGCAGAGAGGGAGCGTTTACCGCCAGGCAAATGGCACGCAAAGCCAAAAAAAAATCAAGAACTGATAAATTGAATGCGGTTCTCGCTTAGGCAACAGATTACAATAATGCGGCAGCAGCATCAGTAAAGTTGAGTCGAATAGTATTTTCTATCTATGAGCTTGTGTGTCTATAGATTGCTTGTGCAGAACTATGAGATTATTAGCACTTGGGCGCAGCTGCCGTTGGCGCACACACAAGCAGACAGACAGACAGACACATATTGCAACGCCCTCCACACACACACACACACAGATAAAAGAGTCTGCTTTATGTGGATGGATTGCGTGTTGTACGTCCATTTTCGAAATTTTGCTGCTTCATCATCTCGTGGCTGTTTGGATGGCGCATCGCATGTAATCCCTCTCTGACTGGCTGATGATACGCAAGTACGTAAATATACACGGCGATTGGTTTTTAGGGTTTTATGTAGCCGGCATCATCATCATCATCATCAGCACTAACAGCAGCAGCAACAACAGCAACAACAACAAAAACAACAACGATTGTAACAACGACAACAACCGGCAACATTGGAAAATTTATGGCCACTGGCATTAGAGAACATGGGTTTTAGTTTTCCTCTTTTTCCCCCCTCGGCAACCACATTATCAAATTCAATTTTTGGTTGTTTGATTGCCCTAATGTGTTTTCCAATTGTCTGCCTCTGTGTGTGCGTGTGTGTGAGTGTGTGTGTGTGCTTCACAGCATGACGGTCCAACATGTTGTAATTTGTTTTGTTGCCAGGATGCTGCACATCATTTATAAAATAAAATATCGCTCGATTCGACATTCGATATGGGGGCGCCGCACATTTGCCAAAAAAAAAAAAAACACCAGCGATTGCATTTATCAACACTCGGACAGACAGACAAACAGACGAACAGAAAGGCGGCGGGGCAGACAGTGGGGACGGCAAATTATGCCTTTTTTTTCTCATTTTTTAAGAGCTCCACTTCCACTTTACTTATCAGACAATTACCGAAGTGGGACTTCTGCATTTGGCTAATGGAGTGCCGCAAAGGAAATTCGAGATGGAGTTCCAGATGAACAAGAGAGCAGGCTGTGAACAGTGGGTCAAAAGCATTGCTCTATCCTTAAAAAAAAACAGTTTGGCACAAATTTGAAATTTTTTGAGATATGTTATAACACCCAAAAACAGCGCTAAACGGGGTTAAAACAAATTCAAGCTCCAACATTTGTAATATACAATATTGTGTCAAAGAATATTAAAAGTAAAATAAAAAATGTCTCTCAAACAAGAAATAGAACATACCTGTATATTCTGTGGTTTGAAAACTGCGTGTGAGTCAATTTTAGCGGCTTATAGCGTTTTCCCGTCAAACACAGTTTCTTGGTTCATGGTACAGTCTAATTTTAAGAAGTTTCAGAAGGCTATCTTAAAGCTATTATCATACGCGAAAACGTGAACACAAAAAAAAAAAAACATTAATTTGCATCTCATTTTGAAACGACAAAAGAAAAATTTAATTTCTTAATAATTTTTGAACGAGTCATCGGATTTTAATGAGTTTCATTTATACTCATCATACTGAGAGATACAAAAATTAAATTTCTTTTTGTTGTATCAATCAAAATTGATAGAAGCTAAAGTTATATTAAATTTTTTTTGTGCTATACCGAAATATTTATTAAAAATTATTAATGCATATATCAATATTAAGTGTAGAAACCGAGTCGAAGTAAGATTAGGAAATTCCATTATTTTAAAGGCTTGTCATTTTGTCATTTAAAAAATGTTAAATTTAATTTTTATAATGTAAATACTAAATAAAAAGGTTTTTTTCATTCAAAGATATGTTTGTTATGCCAGAGAATTTTTTAAAATGGTTAATGCAATTGTTTGAGCCACTGTGCGTGGATTATTGGCCGCTGCCTTTTGTGGAGAGTCTGTGTAGTTGAAGTCGAAGTCTGTTTGTTTGGTCAGTACCTATTTAGAAACTCCACGCCCCGACTCGCTTGCATATTCATAAGTAAACTTTGTGGGCTCTGTTTATGGCCAGTTCATGTTTCGTTTTTGGAGTTTTCAGACGACGGCTGCTTGGCCCGGGACGTCTCTATACATATTTACTGGCTTGAACAAAATTAGGATCTGCTGCACATATGGCCAGACGCCATATTAAAACGATCTGTTGTCCGCTGCTGCCTCTTAGCTGAGTTGGGCCAACTGGTGTTTAGAGTTCGACTTAATTGCAGCTGCCGTTTACCGTTTCGGGCTGCATATTAATGCAAAGTTGGTCCGAACAGAGGCCACATTATTTGTTGCTTTAGAATTCAATGGCAGTCGAGGCAAGTCGGATCGGGTCCGGGGTAGGGGCCGGGCCGGACAACAAATCAATCATCGATCATTTACAAAACGTTCGACTTGATAGCACAACGATCAAACTTTTGTATTGGGCACAATCAAAAATGCGGGGAAACATCATAAATTAAATACGCGTCCCATTTAATACTTAAATGTATGCGCATTTTAGCGTTTTGGGGCTTTTACATACAGGTATATCTGTATATATATATATTTATACATATGTCAGTATTTCGATGTCCGATCGAAACACAGAGTAGGCCGACTCGGCCACATTATACTACCATACATACATATTGTAATATTATTTATGTTTATGGTTTTCCATGCGGCCGAGGCCCCGAGGCAACTCCATTTTGCCTCCGTTCCCTACCCTACACCTCTGTCGTCCGTCGTCTTCGTTGATTTTTCAGTATGGCTGTCGTCGATTTGGTGGCGGCTCCTCCGTTCCTTTGCTCCTCCGTGGGACGCAGTTGGTGCCGTCGTCATCCACGTTGATTTGTTGTTACCGATTTAACGATTTTCGATTTTACAGCCTTTTCTTTTTCGTTCATTTTGACAAAAAATAAACTCAAAAAAAAAAAGAGAAACAACAAAAAAATATCTGAACGCGCTCGTAAAATATTGTTGACAAGTTCCTTTTCTTCGCCGGCTTTTGTATTGAAATGAGCTTTTGATTTTACGCGTATATCGGAGAATTTGCTGTTAACTGTTTCCAATTGCGCATAAAATTTTATAATCTTTACATCCACCGACCAGATATTTTACGATCAGTTTCGGATTCAAAACTCAATACTGGGCAGAAACAAAGGCAAAAATGTAAGGAAAAATCTGAAAACGTTTATAATATGGCTCGTAAAATTAGTGAACATGTTAATGGTTGATTGGGACCCATATATCTTGCGCTTACGAGTCTGTTTCTGGCAATATTTGCTTTTCAGATTTTATATTTATAAACTGGCCATAAAATTGATTGGTTTGTGTTGAGAACATCATAAAAGCCCCAGAAAGCATCGGCTTTAACTTAAGTTTTCTCTACATTTGTAGCTATTGTAGACAAAACTTTATGAGGTTTTCAAGTGTTTATAAAACATAAACTTGAATATAAATCTGTAAAATTTTTACTATAAAAATTCAAGTATTAGATATTGTTCTACAATTCTGTTTAATTATATTAAATAATTGGAAATATCGGGAATATAGGAGAAGAAAATTTATACTGTGGCATGTGAAGTAGATCATGAAACATTATTAAAAGCTTAGCTTTGTAGAAATATTAAGTAGTATGTTATGTTATGTATGGAAAACATTTATTTATTTCTTTCTAAAATTGTCTTTTGTATACATTTTTTATTAACCATTAAGCTGGCTATATAAATTTTTGTAAAGTATAACTATTACAAAAATTGGTAACTAATATACTGATTATGATTTTTGATTTGATAATGGCTTACTTGAGTTGAATTCCTTACAAACTTCTTACGCAGCGTAAATAGATAAATGCCCATATTTCCTTTCCAAGTTAGTTGTTCGTAAATGTTGGGCATATTAGCCCAACAATCATTTGGCTGTCAAATTTCTTGACATTTTAGTTTTTCATGAGCTGTCCCATTCCCGAGGAAAAGTGACACATGCCTTCAGTTCTGTGGGGTTGGGAAGCCGTCTGAAAATCCTTTGCTGGCAGGACATTACTCATAGCTGGGCTCGTTGTTGTTGTTGCCGTGCTATAATTTAATAGCTAAAGCATATTATACGGAAAATTATTATTTTTACCGAAAATGATGAAAACATTTGAGTCACGCAACAATTTGGGCCAAGTAAAGGAGCGCGGAGTCCCCTGAATATTTTGCGTAGAAAAACTCAATTTGCCGTCAGCCAACTTCTTGTTGGCCAAGTTAAGGCGTGGAGAAGCGGGCTAAATGGGTTTCCAGGAAGTCTTGGCGACTGGCAAGTGTCACTGATGGCAGTTTTTGCCTAATGAAATTTGTTTGGTTTGTGACAGAAGTCGCTTTGTCAGTAGTTTTTGTTGTCGCTATTCTTGTCTGTTTGTTTTTGGCAAAGAAACACGCGTCCTGCTGCGTTGCATCCTGCACACAGGGCCCCGTCTCGGCTTCTGCCTCCTGGCCAGGTATTTTGCCCAATTTTTTTTTTGCGACAGGATGCGTTTTGTTTTTATTCGCCTAACCGCACAGAAGTCAAAATGGGCCAAAACACACACCGCAATGGCCATTGTCCCGGGCCGGCATCATGTGTATTTTTTTGGCATTGTCCTGCGCCGGAGCTGGCTACCAAATGTTTTGTTGGTTAAACCGCTTGGAGGCAAATCTGCCGCTTATTCCGCTCAACTTCCCTCTCTATCTATCTGTATCTCTATCTCTGTCTGTCTGTTCATTATGTAATTGATTTTATAGCTCGGAATGTCATTTGTTGTTGTTGTTGTTGTTGCGATACTTGTTTGCCCGCTTCGCTGGCCACAATGCGAGGCCTAATGACGAGGCTCTGCCTCCTGTTCCATGTTCCTTCATGGCCTGTGCCCGACTCTATTGGTGTCTCCGCACATCTGCCGCCCGGGGGATTTATTTAATTTGCTGACATCCAGTTGGCTGCGACGGCGACGGCTGTGCCATTATCCTGATTTCGGTTTTATTGCCTTAGTTTGTTGTCAACGTGACGCGCAACTCCTGCTCCTGCTCCTGCTCCTGTTTCTGCTGCTGGCCATTGTCAGCTCGTGTTTTGTGGCTGCTGCGTCTGCGATTTTTATTGCTGTTGACTTTTAGCCAGCCTGGTGGCGTACCCCCCTTCCACGGTCCAGCCTGTTTTTGTTATATTGTAGTTTTTCTATTGCTTTTCTTTTGCGTACAAAAATTAATTTGCTTTCATATAAAAACTTTGTGCGCGTGCTGTTTGGGATGCCATCGGCTGTTGGCCCCTCTGGGATTGGCCACCTTTACACTTTGTAGTACCAACTAGTTTCCCCTCCGCTTCTCTTCTTCTTGTTGTAGTTTATTGCTTTAGTTTAGTTTGTGCAGCTGCTGCCTAAGGGCATTCATTCAACGAGCAGACATTCATAAATTCAATAAAGAAGAAAAACATATTGGTCAACAACGGAAGATTGGAATATAAATTGCGATAAATTGATATAAATATTTTAAAAATTTATTTTTAAATGTAATATCGTAATTTGGAAGTATTTATTTAATAATTCCACATTTCACAGGCCAAACTTAAATATTATTCTAAATAAAAAAAATTATTTTTTCTGTGGGGTGCGACCGATTAAAAAACTTGCCATACATATACAAAATTAACTTTAGGATCTAATAGAAATTATATATAATTTCATCACCGTGTTATATTACTAACATAATAGAAATTAGATCGAGTGGATCTTTTCAATCCAAAAGGATAATTTTAAATTGTTAACTCACGCAAAAACTTTTCCTGATGGTACATTTAAATGTATAGTACATAATGTATTATATAGACATAATATATTATATATACTTTTCGATCAAGCAGATAATATTAAATTTAATTTTATTTTTTTTATTTACTCATTAGACAAAAGGAGGGATTATTTTACTCAAAGAGCATGTGTTCCAAATTAGTATTAGGATCAAACTTAATCTGTTATTTCTGTCGGTTAGATAAATTCTATTTTCAACAGATTTAGCACATTTCACTATTAGAGGGTGCCAACCTTAATAAACTATTCAATGCAGCACTTTAAAAATCAATTATATATATAAGAAAATAAATATTTGGCACGCTTTAGCAGCACCAGCTCCAATCAGCTGTCAACCCTTTTATGCTTGGATACCTAATTATAAATACAAATATAAACTTGAATTTAAAATACTATATATACCCCACTCAGTGAGAGTTAGGTATCTGATTAGGCAAGTCCCACGCCTCAGCTGGCGCTATTTAACAATTTGCATGAGTCAAAATATTTACCTAATAAATGTGCGGAATAAAACGCCGCCACTTGGCAACATGAAAAGGTGCGAAAAGCAATCATTAAGCCAGCGGATCAGAGGTGTCTTCTAAGTGGCGTGGTCGTTGGTCGGCATCATTAAAAAAGCCTTAATTAATTTTTGGGTAGCCCACGCGCATTTGTCCAAAGTCATCCCTCAAATGGGGGCCTTGTCTTTTGGGTGGTCTGTGATTGAGCATCTCGATGCTGAAATTGAGTCTGAGACTGCAAATACGAATGCGAATGCGAATGTGAATGTGAATTATGAATGAGACGTGTGAAGGCGGCGCCTCTGAAGCTGTAAGTGGGCACCCCTGGAACTGGTCGCATTCGCATTCGCATTTGCACTGATACTGACACTGACATCAACAACAACGACACCAACACCGACAACAACACCGATTCCGACACGGACCCCAACACTGGCTCCGACACCCGTGGCTAATTGATCAACTCCCAGCGGGCCGCTGATTTGGGTATGGCAACAAATTGGCCAAATTAATTTGGTGCTTATTTCTTGGTTTTTGTTTTTTTGTTTGTGTTTATTGTGATCTGTTTTGACTGGCAATGACGCGTGCGCTTTGCTCATGAAATTCGAGAAAATTAATTAAAATAACAATTAACGCGGCAACATGTAAATTTCCAGCGAACTTAGCCCCATTTGCGAGTGTCTTCGGTTTTCAGTTTTACGAACTGTCAGCCATGTCAGTCATAAAAGGTTGTTTATGCGCGCCTTCATTTCCATATGCCCGGGTCGGATCGGGTCCAGCAGCAGCAGCTCCTCCATTTCCATTAGTTGCTGCCCAGCGTCAGCTGCTGGCCAAAACCCCTTCCCCCGTTTCCGTCCTCGGCTCGGCCATTGGGTCATTGATAAGCATCGTGGCCGCTGGGGCAGCCAATAAAATGTCACGATGCAGCCCGATAAGCACCTGTTAGCTGCTCTGCTCCGATCCGCTTGGCTGGAACTGCTGCGCCGTGAAACTGCTATTCAGTGGAAAAGTTATTGGTTTTTCCCGCTGTCGTTCCAAAGTCTATGTGTGTGTGTATATAAAACGCACTATTTTATATACAGGCAAACAATAAATTGTGGCTTCGTCTTAGCCTCTGTAGGAGGCTTGTTTTCGGCCGGTTGTTGCCGTCTTCACTCGTCCGCTCTCCTCTGCGGTTAGTTTTATTATCCTATTTAAGCCACATTAAAATCAACGGGGTGCGCGACATTTGACAACAATTTATTGGACGTTAATGTCTGCCGCCAGTTGGTAAGAGCTAAAGCAATAACAACAACAACAACAGCAACAACAATCAGCCTGTTGGAATTCCAATGGGCGCGGCAGCTTCAAATGAATCTTAGCCCAGAGAAAATAAGAAGTTGGAAATCTGTAAAGATACGTTATCGCCATTTTTGCTATGACTAGATGAAATTTTATTTATGATAAATACAGGAAAAACATTCACAAAATGCATCAGATTATTGTGAGTTTTTTAGAATATTTAGCGGTGAAAAATAAATAAATAAATGATTAAAATTAAATTCGGAAAAAAATAATTAAATATAATTACGCTTGTATAGGCATTTGGAAAGGTATTTTTTAAATTATTAAAAATTGTTTTTTTTCAGAGGCTAAGATTGGCTGTGAATAACGAGTATATCCAAACAGTCCAGAGGGTAACACCCCTATTCGAAGCACTCGAGGCCTTCGTCATGCTCACTTATCGCCCGCACAGCTTGCAACACTTTCAAGTTCGCTCGGAATAGGGGAATACCGAATGCGTCTATAGCCATGTTTACGGATCGTGGGTTTCGGGTTTCATGGCGGCGGCCATTTTGTTTTCTTGTTGTGCAAACATTTTAATTGCCACCCTTAAGCGCAACTGCGGGGTGGTTGAAATTGAAATTCATAGCGGGCCAGGAGCTGATATCAACCCACCCCACAGCCCCCCTTGCGCAATCTCATTATGATTATGTCATTTGCTTTAGAAAACCACATACCGGATCCCGGAAATGAGCGAAATAACTCCCTGTCTGATATCTGTCTATTGTATTATCTATTGTGCGTGTGTGTGTGTGTGTGTGTGTGTGTGTGTGTGTGGGGATGGGTGTGCAAGGCATAATTTAGTTTTCTGTTTGGGCTTATTAGCGTGCACGAATCAATTCTCAAGGGATTTGCTGAACAAATCCTTTTGTGGCTGGTATTACGAGGTTGTGTGGCCTTTGATTTATGTCACGCGTCCTGGGAAACGGCCGCCCTGTTTTTCCAAGCCTATGCCGAGAGGGTGAACGAAGGGAAAAGAGAATTTAAAAGGGTTTGCAAAGTTGTTGCAAGGATTTGTTTGACTTTTGGGCTCGTTTATTGCCGTGATAAACGACTGCGCTGATTCAGATTGGATATGGTTCGAGTGTCATCCTGTTATCCTGCGCAAATTTGTCAGCTTGGCAACTTGGCACGTATACCTTTAATTTTGGCCTGCTAAAGTTGAATAACCCAAGAGCTCGCAATTAAGAAATAAGAATCTGAAGAAAAACCACGCCGTCGATTGCTTTAACCAGTAGCTTTAAAATTCAATTAAATATAATTAAGTAAATTATGCGGGGCCTACAAAAGTGGCGATCAAAATCATAGCAACGCCAGGCCGGGCCAGTTCGGGCAAGTTCGAAACACGCATAATAGCTTACTTAGCCCGGCCAAGACGCATCACAGCCCAGTTCCAGTTCGGAGTGCCAGCCACGCACTCAATCATTAAACTACAAAAACAAAAAACATCAGCATCAGCCGCAGCTCAAGTCTCGGCCTCGGCCTAGTGATCTCTTCCAGCGATCGATGGCAAACGCAGCGCGTTGATTGAATCTGTGCCAGTCAGCGAATAGTATATATGTATGTGTATATGTATCTGTATGTGTATATCGAGCTAAGAAAACGTAGCTGAAAGCATTTAAAAATGTTGTGGCTGCTGCTGCTGCTGTTGTGGCTGTGATCATTATGCGATCAATGTTGATCATTTTATCCCGGGGCTGTTGACAGCCCCAGCGCGCGGACATGACATGCGAGTCGAGTAACTTGCAACAAATACAAATACAACACACAAACATGTATGTATGCTTGTATGTTTGTATGTGCGAGAACCTGAAATGATCTTCATCATGGTGGACTGGTGGACTGGACAGCGAGCAGCAGAAGCGTCCACAGCTCTATATACATATAATAATTACCAAAGCAGCCGTGGCCCGTCGCAAATAACAAGATCACTGCGAAGAGGGGAAGCCAAAACGACCCAACAAAAAAATTGTATACAAAGAACGAAATAAAACTCAAGATCTGCGACGCTTCTTAATTTTCTCGATTCCTGTGGATGCTGCCAGCCTTTTGACAGCCTCTACAGTCCTTCTTCCTCCCTTAGCAGCCTGCACCTTTGCTTTTCTGGCTGCTGCCTTTAATGGTTTTTGCCGTAACCGACATTTTGTTTTGCTGCAGCGCGAATCTCCCTTACACGTACCCTATAAAAAATGCAAAATTATGTACAAGCCCGAAACGACGTTGTTGTTATATTGATCCTGTCTGCCTCGCGGCTTCGCTGGGTGCCCCTTGTCCAATGTCCGCTGTCCGTTGTCCATTGTCCGTTGTTGGATGTCTGGTGTCCGGGCTGCCCAAGCTCCTTTTGGGCCTTTATATAGTTGTAGCTATTGCTGGCATGGCTGCACTTCGTCGTAGCTGCTCCTCGTTTTGTTGCCTGCTGTTGCCCGTTCGCCAGTTCTCGTAATGTTTTTCTTTTGTTTTATTTTTTATTTTTTTTGTTTTTTTTTGGCATATTTAAGCACGATCGCCGTTTGCTGTTTTAAATGATTTCTTTCTGTAGTTTTTGTTTGCTGCCTTTTCTTATGAACCAATCAACACACACGTGTTGCAAGCCCAATCCGTATGTGTGTGTGTGTGTATTTGTGTGTGTTTGGGGCATGGATCCAAGATGCAGGAACCCAAGCAAACTTCTCAGCTACTTTTGCTGCTGGTTCGCTTGCGTGCGCTCCTTGTACGGCGATCTTCCGCAAATTGGCGGCCATAAGCATTGCAAAATTATCTCGTCGCTGTCTTTTCGATTTGGACAGACGACCGAGCAGCAGAGCTGAGGGGCACCAGGACGCAGGCAGTCATTGCTTAGTCCGTTCTGTGTTCGAGTTCCAGATAAATATGCTGCAAAATGTCTTTCTGCCGGATGGCTGTTCTTCTTCTTTTATTTCTTGCAATTTTTTTTGCCTTTTTGTAGTGTCCCAAAAACTCAACAAGTTCTTAATATTGAACCGAGTATACTTGGACGGAAACGGTTGCATTCTTTATGAAAACACACATGCTTAATTTCTTGTGTTAACTGGGAAGAACATCGGAAAAATGTAAAAATCGATACAATAATTGAGAAAAATTTTGACATGTAAAGCTCAAGAACCCATGGCCATGATTTTTCATTTAAATTGAATCTACATATAATATGGAAGCGTTACAAAAAAAAATTTTTTTGTGGTATTTTTGAAGAAAAGCATGTACCCCCCCCCCCTTGTGAATTTTCGAAAAAAATTTTTTTTTTCAAAATTTAAAATTGCGAGTTTGCATTTTTAATCGATTTTTCTGGCCACAAATAGTAAAAAAAAACAACATTTAACCTGATTTTGAGGGGGTCAAATTTTTTGTCAAAAATCATGCCAAAATTGAGAAAAATTTTGACATGTAAAGCTCTCGAACCCATAGGTCTCATATTTCAAACACCCGTAAATTTGTCAAAACTGAACCGATTTTCATGTTTGATGGCATTCTGGCCATGATTTTTCATTTAAATTGAATCTACATATAAAATGGAAGCGTTACAAAAAAAAATTTTTTTTGGTATTTTTGAAAAAAAAAAAACATGTACCCCCCCTTGTGAATTTTCAAAAAATTTTTTTTTTCAAAATTAAAAATTTCGAGTTTGCATTTTTAATCGATTTTCCTGGCCACAAATAGTATAAAAAACATTTAACCTTATTTTGGGGGTGTCAAATTATTTGTCAAAAATCATGCCAAAATTGAGAAAAATTTTGACATTAAAGCTCTCGAACCCATAGGTCTCATATTTCAAACACCCGTAAATTTGTCAAAACTAAACCGATTTTCATGTTTGATGTCTTTCTGGTCATCATTTTTCGATTAGAAAGAATTTATATTTAAAATTAATGCATTTAAAAAAAAAATTGTTTTGATTGTTTTTAAATCATGTCCAAAAAAAATGTTGTTTGAAGTGCACGTAAATGAAGAACTTTCACCTTTTTGCCAAACAGTTTCTGGCAATCGCAAATTACAATGAGCTCAGTTGGCTTAAGTATTATGAACGTTAATAGGGTTTTCCTCACGCGGACTAATTTCATGAAGGCAGTTTCGCTTCGGTGGCCATTATAAGACGCTTAGTGGGCGCTTCAAAATAACAACAAAAACAACAAGAAGAAGAAATCGAATATCAAAGGAAATGCGGCAAGTGTAGCAAATGCAATAAAAGGCTTAGATGCAACAAATGAAAGAAAATCCAGGGTCGGAGATGAGCCGAGCAAAATGTTTTTCTGCTTATTGTGTGTAAAGTTTTCCATCTCTTAGTGTCAAAATATTTATGCGCACAGCAAGACTTCCTGTAAGCGATCGAACGATCGTCGGATCGACAGATCGGACCGACAATTGGGCGATCGGCAAGATGACTTAACGTTTTAGCCGTGGGACATTAGGGCTATCTGAGTATCTTTGTGTAAGTATCTTTGTGTGCTGGCATCCACAGCATCTGCGACTGGGTTGGCTCTTTGATGCAATTCAGGCTCGCCGACAGCAGGAAAAACACTTTTCCTCCAGGTAGTCTGGCTGCCCATTGGCTGAGCCTCTGTTAGTGACCATTTATTACGACAGCAGAGTGGAGAGGAGAGGAGAGGGAAACCAGGGGCCATTAATTTTACCATTGTCTGTATATATAATCTACTTAGGCTTTGTGTGTCCTTTTTGGACGCAGCTCCTTGCGATGTCCTGTGTGTTGTGTGTTTGCCTGTCACAACAATTATGTCGGCATTGGGTCAAACGCTCAAGCAAATGTCAAAGGGATTTTCATTGGGTTTTTTATGTTGTTAACTGACCGACATAATGCCCAGTTTTGTGGGTGATTACCACAATGGCCCGCACGGATCGGCCTTGGGTGGTCCAGCAACAAGTGGCGGCATCTCAGCTCTGATCTGCAACACATGTGCGCAGTTTCTATGCCCCTCTGCCGATGATATATGACCAGTAATTGCCCCGGTCGGTGGGTGATCGCCAAATTCATTTGCTCATTTGCCGAGCGGGCTCAGCTATTTGGCTTGTTAACATTGCGGGCGACAAGCTGGCAACATTTGTAACCAAAGCGCTGGCCAAGTGTCAGGGCGACAAAACGACTCGCAGCTCGACTCGCTGACGATCAATCGATCGATCGCGAACAACAACAGCGACGACGACGACGACGACAATCAGCAGCAACAAACAAGCAACAACAACAACAGTAAACAACCTGAACAGCAGCAAAGAAGTCAGCGACAAATGCAAGCAACAATACAATAAATATCAGCCTGAAATTGAGGACAACAGCCAGCAGGCAGCGTAGGGGATCTGTGATCAGCGATCGGTTCCTGGCCTAACCATGACAGTGGCTCGTTGTGACTGGGACTGGCGAGGAAAGGGTTAACAGCTCGATGCTATCAACGCATTGAGCATTGAATTACAGTCACACATAAACTGAAACCAAAACCGAAACTCGGGTTGCAACCGAAGTCCTCTCTGCCAAGTCCAAGACCAGGCGAATCCGGATTCGGCGATGTCTGCGTTGGCTACAAGAGTTTTGTATCGAGATCGGTGTCTGTGTCAGCGCTTAAATGCTCATTTAAAGAGATTTACAGTGTATGCCACTTACATACAAGTCCCCAGACCAAAGCAGACCCAAAGAGCCTGATAACGACGCTTTGTTGCATTAATTTTGCTGTCCATAAAACACATGCGAGGGTCGTTCGAACAGTTTCCAAGTCGTTTATTATTTAATATAAGAAATGTTTTATAAATTTATGCATACTTAATAAAATTTATTCAATAAGTTACCATCACTTGTTTAAATCTACTAATTATAATTGGACAGTATTCTCAAATTGAATTAGTACAGTCCTAAAGTACAGTCCTAATCAAATCCGCTATTAGTCAGTTTTAATTTTATTAATTTACTTATAATTATAGTTATAATAATGTGCAGAACGTAACGTAACGTAACGTAACGCAACGTAACTCTCAAACAGCCCTCGTAGTTTCTTGCCTTACAAAATGGAGAAGCAACGGCAACTCCTACGAATAAATGCAACTAGATTAATTACCTCGGTCATTAAATACGCAGCGATGGCATCTAATACACGATCAAAGCCCATACATCAACATCAGCATCGACGAGGAAAGGGAGAAGGAGAAGGTATCCCATCCACATCCACAGCCACATGCTCGTGAGCTCTCTGTGCACCTTTGTAGGCGTCGGCAAACATCTTGTTATCCCGACTGCTCTCAATACAAAGCATAAATCGTGTTGTTTTGACAGCAAAGTCGACCGCAGTCAAGTCCTACCTGACTCTCTGTACCGATACCGATGCCCATTCCCATTCCCATTCCCGTTCCGATTCGGATTCGAATTCGGATACCGATTGCGATCCTTGGGCGACTCCCGTTTCGCAGAGCCCACACACAGCAGATCAAAATAGTGGACAGGCGGCACGCATGAGCCTTGTCGTCGAGTGCGTCGTATCCTTAGAGCCTCTACACACACCCTAACTCCCTAATTGTGTGTGTGTGTGTATCTCCCTACCCTGCCTGCCTGGGCCTGTCTGTTTGTTTGGATCTGCCTTTGACTTTGACCGAAACTAATCATTGTTGCGCCAACAAGAAGTCAATGCATTGTTGTGCAGAGTCCTGCTGTGCAGCAGACATGTGTTGCCCAGTTGCGATTCGAGCTGCATGGACAGGGACCAGAGAGGGACAGAGAGCTGGCTTATCCTGCCAACGATTTGCTGCGCCGCAGCAGTTTACGCAAGGTGTCCTGGACACTTTTTGCAGTTTGCCAAATTAAATTCTCTGCGGTTAGCGACATGCGGCGTCTGCTGCGGTTTACCAAATGTTTAGCTGGCCAAAGCACCGGAATTGGCCTCAGTTTCAGTTTCAGTTCCAGTTGCAGTTCCAGTTGAGCCTTAGCAGGAGCTGAGGCAATTCTCACGTTCCGCTTTGGTTACTCTAATTGCGGCGCTTTTCGTTTGCTTAAAGTTGGCTTAGTCGTAATTAAAAGGCTTTGGCCGGGCCAAAGCGAACACTAATTAGATTGCCAGCTTTCAGCTCCGCTCCTTTTATGGCCGAGTCTCTGCGCCAGTCGAGCGTTGGCATCGTTTGTTTAATGGTGTAGATTGTTGCACGCTGACAATTTGGCCGACGACTTTTGGCCATGCCAGGCCAATTGCAATTGGAATTGCAACCGCGATCTGCAATGCAATTGCCAATCGCAATCGCAATTGCCAGCTGCATTTGGTGCAGAGAATGTCGCGCCTATTCTCGCATTAACTAGATGCTAAATTGTTGAAGCCTTGCGCATTTAACTGTGTCTTGTCTCCGGCAAAGGTTACTTGTACAGCTCCAAATGAACTTTCAATTGTTATGTGGAATGCAGTTACATATTAACAATGCGCCAGTAAACAAAGGTAAGCTTGTAAAGCAGCCCAGTAAATTATGCCCCTAATTAAATGTCGTAGTCAAAGTTTGAATAACTGACAATCCAAAGAAGCCTTCACTTGACTGCTGAAAATAATAAACCTAAATTAAGCACATACATTGTCACAATTAGTATGAAATGGAAATTTTATTAACAATATGCGTAAGATTGTTTTAAAAATTTGGTCTTTAGATTAGAGTTTATAATTTTTATTGCATCTTGATCCGCTTTATTAATATTGATAAAAATAGATTTCAGCTATTAGTTTTCTTACCACATCTCACCTCTAATTTGTTAAACTAATGAAAATCAACAAACTAACGATTATATTGTACAATAAGTAAAATGTAGTTCAAGCTTTATGTAAAATAGTATATACTTAATTAAAACGAATTTTACCTTATTACCACGAGAATTTTATCGGTTAGTTACGTTATTTTAATTGTTTTGTGTTGTTTTAAAGTTTCGGCTAGTTGAAAGCGGTCTATATCTGTGTTTTTGACCTGTTCTATCTGTGTGAATGGGACAAATGATCTGTGATTTGCATCGTGGTCTCACCTGCCCAGTGAGGAGCAGCTGGCAGCGATGTGATGCAGCTGATGGTGGGGATCACTTAATCGATTTGAAGCGCCTGCAAACATAATTTCCAATTCAACAACGGCAAAAAGCAGCAAAAAGCAACTATAACATGAGCATCAATTGCACGGTTATCAGCGCCAATCAAACTGAAGTTAAGACCACAGCCGCAACCGACTCGGACTCAGGCTCAGACTCAGACCCGGACTGGAACTGGATGCCATTCTTGCAGCTTCAATGTGGCTGGCTGCTTGCCGCTTAAATGCAAAATTAAAACATAAATCGTGCGCGCCATTATGGTTATTACAATGCAGCACGCCAGAGGGGACCCGGCAGAGGGGTGGGGGATGGGGACCTCTTAGGCAGGTGGGGAGGCGTGATTGAGTGGGGGCAAGCAGAGCACAACACACGCCACACACACACACTGCACACACCAATGGCAATGGCCACTAAATTGCACCGCAAGTACGCGCAAAATGATCGTTCGATCGAGTGGAAGATTGTGCGCCAAACAGGAGGAAGGAGCAGGCAGGAGCAGGCGCAGGCAGGCAGGAACTGCATTAAGGCTCTGGGCAAAGCAAAGCCATAAAGTGGAGAATTATATATGATGGCCACTCAACTTGGCCCATGGCCGATGGCCATGTAACAGCTATGGCGGCACCAGCATTATTATTATAAAAGCTAAGGCCCACTTTCCCTCCCCTCTCCCTCTCCCATCTGTGGGCAAGCCAAGTTGTTTAAATTGCAATGATTTACCACGAGAAATTGCAAAATGAAGACTCACTCACTCATCCACTCGCACTCTTATACACTCAGTGGGCGTGGCTGCATTGGCCCTTGGCCCAAAAAAATCGAAATAAAACAGCGACTATTTAAATGCGTAGATCACGTGCTTATTAAATAATTTATTTAAGCACCCAATTCAATTTAATAAAAATGTAACCACAACAACTAAAACAACAGCCACAACAACCAACAACAACAACAACAAGAAACCACTCGTTGCGTTTTTTTTAAGACAGTTGCCATCAAGTGCATAATTGCGGTCCAAGTAAACCTGAATACCCTGCAAAAATGGGCTAGAGGGTAATATCAAAAAGAGTAAAAAGAGTAAAAACATGGCCTACATATTTTAAACGCTAATTATGCGAAAAATAAAACTTTAAACGGTTCGGAAGTGACAGACTAGGGGATACCCTAGAGCCAGCTGCAAATTCCCGTAACATAATATATAATAATGATAAAATTTTATAGCTGTTAGTTCAAACAAAAAAAGCAAACTAAAGCAAACTTAAATGTGGTTCGTTTCGTATTAAGACTGATTTTTGATCTAAAAAATTCATAATTCTTACTTTATCAATTTGCGAGTAAATATTAGTTCAAATAAAAACGAAAGAAATAATTTTAAGATGATATATAATATTTAAATACGAATGAACTTTTTATACTATTAATAATTTAATTTACTTTGACAGAATAAAAACATTTAAGCATATTTTAACGGCAGATTTGTTTTTTTTTGCTATCCATAAGTTAAGTAGTTTACTAATTTTAAATAATTGTGGGGTATCGTTTAGTTGAACATTCTTAATAACCTGAACTTGTCCCTCTTGTCTTCTACATATTGGCTCTTTTAATATGCAATTTTCATGCCGTCAATGTCAGTCTGAGCCTGGTTCGGCTTAACATCCTTACACCGTATGCAATTAGCTGGGTGGCAGCCAAAAGTGGGCGTGTCCAACTGGTACGCGTTTTTCATTTGCCTGGCCAAGTGGCTGGAACTGCGTGAGTTGGCCGGCGAGGCTGGTCGAGACGAGGTTGGATGCGCGATGCTCGATCTTGTTTTGCCTGCACTCGCTCATTAATTTAATGGTTTAATTGCGGGTCGCATCTATGCACCAGTATAAAGATGGCCAAATTGCATGGCGTGTCGGAATGGGTTTTAATATTTAGCTGCCTCTCGACTGATCAGGCTCATCATCATCAGGGACAGGCTTTTCAATTTGCCAATTTATGTCTTCATAAAGTTGCTGCTCTTCGTGTTTTCTTGTTGTTGTTATTGTCCCTTTAATTGTGTCTCTTCTGATTGTGTTTTAAATAGAGTCACATCCACTTTAAAAGCGACGTAAACCAGCTGTTCCGATTGAATAAAACCAAGGGTTGTGGTTTTGTGATCCGATTGAATTAGAGAGATTTCATGAATATAGAACGTGACTCAGTTGCTAAAAAATGTATTACAGTTGTTTTTAAACCATATGAGACCTTTCTTATGGCAAGAGTTCAGTTTGCGGGGACCATTAAATAGTCTGATAATAAGAATAACATTAAGAAAAAAATCCAATAAGCTAACTAACTTTTGTTCAGCATGCTCGAGATAATTAATATTTCAGATTATTTTTATTATAAAATTAAATTATTGAAAAATTGTTTAAAGAGAATTTAAATCGACTTTCTAATGTCACCTGTATATCAGAATATTATTTAAAATTTTTAGCCGGAAATATGTATATATAAAACTTAAAAGCCGCCTCTCCCCTTGATTTGGTCTGCCAGCACGAAAACATTTCTATTGTAAAAGCAGGCAGTCATAGTGGAAATATCTAACCATAACTCAATGATATTTAATCTCGGCAAATAATAATAATTTCCTGCTGAGCAAATAATGCGGTTGATTTTCTGCCCAGGGCCAAAACCAAAGTCTGTCTAAAAGTTGCAATGAACGTTTGCACAAGTTGCGAAAGCGAAAAGCCAAATAACAAACACGCCCACAACAACAACAACAACAACAAACAACAACAACAATGGGATGATCATTGGCCCAATCAATATCGTAAAATGCAATTTATGATTTTTTGCTGTGATTTCTAAAACAAATAAAAAAAAGCACAAGAGTATTGAGCAACCACGGCAAACGCTGAGCCTGCAACGGGGCATGCAACATGCCACAAAGCAACCAACCCAACCCAACCAACAACCAACTCCTCTCTCTCTCTCTCTGCAGCATCTGCATCCGCATCAGCACCAACAGCAGCAGCAGCAGCCAAAAGTTATGGCACAATTTTCACATCATTTTCCTCCAAGTCCCTCGCCGATAACTGAGTTGTGGAGCAACTGGGGGCCTCTCTCTGTTGCGGCATCCACCGAAACCGGCGACTGAGGCACGTAAAATAATTTAGCCAGCATTTAACCTTAGTTTTTCGCAAAGCATCGCAGGCTTCAACCAATTTTGGCTTCAGCACCAGCATCAGATTCCGTTTGTTTACTGTGTGGTTGGGTATACCTTGCCAGCAAAGCTTAGATAGAGGGTATTCTGCGCAGAAAATTTAAACATATAATAACAGAATTTAAACTTGACATCCTGAAAATGGATAAATTTGACATTTTTAGAAATATATTCGAAATCAAGTTTTTAATAAGAAACATTTTTAAAGTTTTAAAAAATAAATGTATAATAAATTAATAAAAATAAGCCTCGTAATTAATATTGGTATATAATTATGCAAAGAAAAACAGTTAAAAGTTATAATAAACTTAAAAATTATGCAAATTTTAAAGAAACAGGAAATCTTTTAAAATAGCAGGCTATTATTCTTTTTATTATTTAATAAGAAAGCTGCCCTTGGCGAAGCATTTTTACAGGGTATCTTACACTCAGTATATATGTATATTTGTACACCCTGTCGGTCTGCACGCTGAGCGTTGATTATGATGAAGTTGTGCGCAATTTGTTGGCCGTCTGTTGCTGCTTAAAAACGCTACAGGCACAACGGAAATTGGAGAAGAAGTGAGACGCCCTGGTCCGGGCTGGGCCAGTTGGTTGTCTGTTGGCCTGGTCTGGTCTGGTTTGGTTGTTCAGTTGTTCAGTGGTTGCTGCTGTTGGGTCTGCAGCTCGTGTGCAAGATCGCTTAATTGGCCTGACTGCCAAGATCTGGGCGCTTCGTCCACGTCCATGATGTTTATGAGTATCCTATTGTTGTAGTTGTTGTTGCTGTTGTTGTTGTTGTTGTTGCTGTTTGTGCGTTCGTTTCGCTGAGCGCAAGACTAATTAAATTGGAAACGTGCAAGTTTTCGGCCGCGTCCAGAGAGCACCATAAATAAAACGTTGATAATTCCATCAAGCGGACGCACAGCACCAACAGCCTGCGCACATTGGGGGCTGTTATCCTTGGGCCCCGCCATAAGACGAAGCATCTTTGAACATCTGTGTGTGCTTGGCTCCGCCCATCCATTTAGCCGCCAGCCAGGGACAACCACCGAGGCAGACTCCAATTGATTTTGTCTCCCTCTACAACATAAGCTACGTATGGGTGTGTGTGTGTGTATCTCTGTGTGTGTGCGCAGGAGCAATGGTTGTCTGGAGTGCGAGTGTGGAGAGTTTTCTCCATCCTCAAACTGGTTTCGATGTTCGAATGTGTCGATGTTTTTCGTTTCCCCAACTTCGAAAAGTATCTGACAGATACTCGCCCTAGCCCGGGCAGTCGAAGCAGCTACAATTATGACTTAATGTTCGGCATTTGTTTCGAAACGTCGCAATTTCCTGTTAAATGATACGTGGCTCTGTTGCCCTGTTCTCTGTTGTGTGTTGTTTAATTTATGCCACCTTTGCTTTAATATTAGCTTTGTCACGCCTCGCTGCACCCCCGCCCAGTGTGGCAGCACCCAGCCCCCAATGGCCTGCTAATTCCACAGTAGCCGCAATCGAGTTAATTTTTTTTAATTTCCCCCCTTTAAGCCCAGTCACCAGATGCCATGTTGCATTTTTATTTTTTTTTTTTTTTTGTTTTTCAATTCTCGCGGCGCATTCGCCGTCGTGCTCATAAATTATGTGCAACGTTTTCATTTTGCCAAGTGTAGGAAATGGATCACGATTAAGAAGATGCAATGCCAGGCTAATTATGCACTAACCAGCCAGCCAGGCAGGCCGAGCCAAGTCTTTGGCTTAGTCTTCGCTCTTCGTTCTTCAGTTCAGAAAAGTTACCTAAGCGGCTGCCGGAGGCGGTGAAGGTGAAGTTTGCGCACCGATGCACACAAATTGCCAGAGGGAGCGGTAGCGGGAGGGGGGCCAACGTCCTCCTCATCAACATCATCAGAACGTGGGTTGTGGGTGCCAGCTTTAGGAGGGAGGTGCAGGCAAAGTGTGGGGAGGGGGGAACGCTTAGCGCTTTTTAGCCGCTTGTTTGGCGGCGTTCCCGCAATTTAAGCGATAAAACAAATAATACATTGCACCTACTTATTTGTGCAGTGTTCGTTATTCGTTATGTTTGCATTGTTCTCATTTCTGTTGCTGTTGTTGCTGTTGTTTTCGTTGTTGCTGCAGCTTGTTTGCTCGTCTTCTGTCTGTTGATTTGTTTGCCAGTTGAGATAATGAAAAGGTGTAAAATGTCAGTTTTGTTTGCAGTACCCCCATTTTGTAATTGTTATGGCTCTTCGTTTTGTTGATTTCATTGTTGGTTGTTGTGTTTGTTGTTATTTTTTTTTTGTAGCTGCGCTGACTGCTGCTGTCTGCAGGTGGCGCTTCGGAAAGGTTTTGTTGAATGAAAACTCATTCGACGCCCAATTAATGCAGCTATGCAAATACATGGCTTGGATACCAAATAAATTCTGTTTCGAGTTTGCCCCGAATTTTTCAGTAAAAAAATCGTAAAAGTTTTCTTTATTCAAAAATATATTATTGCAAAACCAAAGATTTAATTTAAGAATGTGATTGACTGATTAATCGATATATTTATTAGCTTTTAGAAATTGTTAAGCATTTGATATGAAAATGTAGGCTCTGAAAAAAGCTAAAAAAAAGTGTAATAGCATACATTAAAAATTCAAAACATTATAAAACATTTTTATGGCCATTAGCTGGGAACAGGGTATCTTCTAGTGGGACACCACCGCCTAGCGCACGCCAATATTTATTTCGTGGTTACGTGCCGTTATGCAGTAGCTGTGAATTAGTAATACTCTGTTGCTCTCTCTCTTGGCTAACAAGTGCCGTGAAATATGCCGCGTAGTCAAAGGCCCTAAAAGCTAATTAGAAAAGACAACGCGTTGAAGGTCGTTAAGAATATTTTAGGATACAGCATGTTAGGCTCTTATTTACAAATGATTTGCAATTCTTTTTTTAAGCAAATGTGGTATCATATAAACTTTCTAGTCTCTAAAGGTTTTTACAAAAGTGAAAATGAATTGTACAAGTATTTACTATAAAGTTTTATGTTATTGGCATCACCTTGCGAGTTAATATTCAATCAAGCGTGTTTCTTATTACAATCCAATTTTCGTGAATATGATTACCTGTTTAAGTTTAGCACCTGCATGTTATTATTAACTGTTTTTATTTATTTAATACTAAGCACATAATATTCTTGTGCGATATTGAGTTTTATTATTACTAAAAATTTGCAGCTGTTGCTAGCTATAAAAATAGCTTATTTAAACGTAACTTTATTTTTTTATTCATTTATTTTTTATTCAAGGAAGTCTAGTAATTACTATAACTACTACCATTTTTGGTAAGAAATTTTGTGAATTTATTTTTATGACACTAAAAATATATCTTCATAGTTATATAATAAAGTAAATCGAGGACCTCTTAAATTAACACTTTGAGGCAATTTAAGGCTGTTTGTTGTTCCAAAAGTCACTCAATGGCATTTAAAAGCCATTATCTGACAATTCGACAGCCGCATCGGGCCAAGTTTTGAGCGAAATAAATCTGAAAGGAAAGCGGAGAGGTCCAGAAAAGTCAATGAGTCTAACCATTAATTTGTGGGCAATCGACATGCAAAATCAAATGCGAATGGAAATGGGATTGGGAATTGGGAATTGGAAGGGGCCGAGCTGCCAATTCCGAATGGAGTCCAAGTCTTTTGCACGAGTTGAAATGGGAATCGCTGTTGAAGTTATTTTTATGCAGGCAGGACCTTAATTAACTTTAAATGCTGATTTGGCTGGGCGACATAGTCGAAGGAGTGCTGACTGGTTAGCGGCTATTGGACATTGTCGTGGAGGTGCCAGCAATGAGGCCAAGTCTTTGCGACTGCGGGTCAATTCGCTCAACTTGTCAGCGAAAGTTTCGCGCCAGTTAGCCAGCTTGCAGTTGGCAGTTGGAAATTTGATTTATGGGCAGCGGGTTGGGCCGAAAAACTTATAAAAACTGAAAATCGACTTCATCAATCAACATGAAAACTATTACAAGATTTTCCCGGCTGCGACCAACAACAACAACGATGATTAATTCCAATAAAATTGTACAAGCTTTGCATTTGTTAGGCGCAGCTGCGGCTCGGACCCCAGACCATGGGGCGGCTAAGAGACTGTGAGTCTCCGGGAACTCTGTGTCTGTGACTCAAGCCCCGGCCGCTAAATGGGTCAGTGCCGACACACAGTTCGAGGCAGTTTGGATTACAACGTCTCCTGGATGTCTCTGGCAGCCGCCTCCGACAAAAGCTGAAAATTTATTATTTGCACTCGAATCAAAGACAACTCCAACTCCAAAGTCAGAGCCAGTGCCATGGTCTGTGCTCCTCCTGCTTTGGCAATGGCTTTGCACAACAGAATTTTCGAATTTTGCGCTCGGCAACCGCCTCGGCAGCGCTGCTACAGATACAGATACAAATACGGCTACAGATACAGATACAGATACAAATACAGTTACATATACAAACACAACTCATTTGCAAATTCCAACGAAACACTGTTCTGCAGAATTTCAACGATCATTTAGAATTCAGTTTGGGTGTCTCAACGTATCCCCATCCTCAGCTTTTGTCTGTGTTGCATGAATCCGAATCCGAAGACGAAGTCTGAGACGAAAACGAAGACGAAGATGCAGACGAAGCTGCCTCAGGTTGGTTCTTGTTCGTTGGTGCATGTTCAAGTTGGAGCCCGAGCTGAGGCCGGCTTTGAAGATGCGCCGCGAGTTGTTCGAGACCACCCAAGTGGACGTTGCTCAGGATGCGCATGCTCTAAGGGCGCTGCTGCTGCTGGTTTACGTTTGGTGTGTGTGTGTGTGTGTGTGTGTGTATTTGTATCTGTATCTCTTGCCGCGTTCGCGGCCGCAATAAATGCGCAAATAAAGTCACAATTAGAGTTGAACTTGTGGGAACGTCCACGAACGAGAAACGAGAATCTTATGGCTTACGCTTTTTGTGAATATTTTCAACTTTGAGTGGACCTTCTCCCCTATACCTTACCCCTTACCCCTCCCGCCCCTGCGGTGGCATATTTTGAGATGCGTGAAGAATGCGCCAATGCCGGACAGCAAGTACAAGCGTTGAGGCCTCGGCTCTAGTCGCAGCTGTAGCTGTAGATCCGCCGCAGCTGCAGCTGCACTTGGAGCAGCTCCTTTGGTGCTAAAGTAGAAATGCGTGTAGTTTTATTTGTGGACCGAGCCATTGTCAGTTGTCTGCCATGATCGGGGCACGGACATCCATCCGACTGTGGCTCCGTAAGGTCATTGATTCGTTACGAATTTATTAGTCAGAAATACTCAACTCGGCTAACTGAATCGTTTAGCATCACTCTTCACTTATGAAATCAGAACGACTTTTGTGCCAGTGGCAGAAGGAACCAACAAAATATTCAAACCATATTGGGGAAACCATAAGAAAAAGATGAAAGGAATGTTCCCCAGCTAAAGACTTTTGATTTGTTAATTAATTGCTATATAATACAAATTTTGAATAATAGGGTTACGCACAAATTGTTTAACAAAAAAACTCAGATTCAAGATTTGAGTTTAAGTAGTATGAGAGATTTTAAAGTTGAGAAACGTAGAAGATTGAAAGTTTAACACATAAGGAAGTGCTTAAGGTATATAGAAAACAATCTTAGAATAGGAAAAGCAGGAAAAGTAAAAAATTTGACTTAAATGTGGTTTGTAGTATGATCCGATCTAGATCAGCAAAATTTAGACATGGACCATGTTTCTGAAAATGAGATAATGGCAGAGAGGAAACAACTTTTAATCGGAACAGGTGCATAAGTTAATTCTGAAGGTTGACGACAACATTTAAAACTCAACCAAGTAGTGGACGGAGTTAATTGGACAGGTTCAGAAAGCATTTAAAAATTGTTACTCTAACCGGCGATTAGTTGGAGACTCAAATTTGAGTTTAGTTTTAAAAATATCTTGTTTATATCTATTAAAAATGTAAATAATATATGATAAGAAGCTTTTCACTCACATAAGAAGAATTTTTGTAAACGCACCCATGTATTCTTCGAAATAATTTGAAAACTTTAAAGAATGTTATAAATTAAAGGCTCTTGATTTGCTATAAAGCCTTCATATAGACAATAATTAAACGCTCTCACTGGCTCGATATCCAAAAGTGGCAACTGGTTGGGCCTACTCGGCTAGGCTATATCTGGTGGCAATCAAGCCAAATGCATCTGGATAATTGCATTGCTGTTCTCTCACTCGTCCGATCGACGGAGCAACCGTTAAAAGCAATTAGCCAGCTCATCGCCTGGCCATAACTCTGCTTAGTGTTGGTGCTGTTGCTGTTGCTGTTGCTCCTGATCCGCCTGCTGCGCTGATCTTTGGCCATGTCCGTTATCGGCTTTGGCGATAATTGCACAAGGCAATTTGTAAGCGCTTCTTATGAACGCATATGACACGCGGACAGCCAATATAATGTAAGATCTATGGCTTCGCACCGGTACCGCAATTGCAAATTAATAATGTCCAGCCTCCGACTCGAACTCGGACTCTGACTTGGAGAAGCTGAGTATGGCAAACGCATTTATTTCGCTTAATACAGTTTCTATAGAGGGGAGACGGATCGGAACACCCATTACAAATCACCGTTAATGAAGTCGAACCACCCAACCAGGGGAAACACTTAGATCGGAGACAGGAGGCATTGGAATGTGCGAATTAAGTGCCGACAAGGAATGGCATCTTATTGCATTTGGAAGCGGATTAGAAAGCCAGGGCCAAGTGAATGCCATGTGATGCGATTTTTGGTGAAAGCGGAAAAGCCAAGGTCGCAATTCTTACTCGAAGGCTGCTCTTAATTAGCTCAACTAAAGTGGCAATAGAAGGCAACAGGAGTCAAGCGGATGTGCCACGCGCTCGCAACGGGCAGGACAATGGCAGGACACACGACTCGGCACGCGCTGCTTGTCAAGGACAAGGACGTGCTAATAACGGCAACTGAAAACGGACCTTGACTTTGGATGTGACTTTAACTGTGCTGTTAACGCTGACTGCTGTCCAAATTGATTGTTTAGATAAATAGCTTAAACAATTTTGTTGATTTTCTATTTGAAGGTCCCGTTGGCAAATTTATGGATTTATGAGCAACAGTTCCGTATGCTGCCGCCGCCGGGGGAGCTGCTAGACACAATTGCTCCCATGCTCACCTTGAAAAGGCCATAACCCACACACACACACACACACACGTACAGTCATATAAAATGACACACAAATCAATCAGTCACAGTAGAAGCTAAGCCCTACAAGCTGCAAGCCAAACTGCCACTGTCCCTGCCCCTGCCCCTGTCCGTGTCTCTGATTCTGTCTCCGAGTCTGCCTTTGGTGCTGCTGGGCTTCCTGGAAGCCACTGGGCCCTGTCTGTCATTGTTTGTCTCAATTCGTTGGCTGCGGCTTTGTGTACGCGACACTAATCCCGCTTATAATTTTATTATGCACAGCATTCAGCCCCCCTTGGCACTGCGTGGGCGCTTCCCCCTCCGCCGACAGTAGCCAATTCTGACACGACGCTTTTGACAAAAGTGGCAATACATCATCGACTGACCGAGCAGCTGGACAAGCGGCCTGCCGTCTGCCTCTGGGGTGCTTTGATCGAGCTTGATCGTTTAATTGTGTCTTGCCACTTCTACAACTGATCAGAGCTGGCCAACTGACGGATTAGTGTGCTTGACTTACATGTTGGCAATTAAATGAGAAGAAATCCGCAGGAATTTTCAAGTTCAACAAGCGCAATTCTTGTTTTTAAACCCGAATTAAGTTTTAATTAACTTAACAACAAAAAGTGTTTTATGTTAAAATTTGAAATTTTAATATTTATGAAAGTTAAAAATAATTCTATAGTTATCATATTTAGGCTTTATCTTATAAGAATAGATATGTTCCCAGAAAATTAAATAATAATTGAAGAAAAAAATCTAAATATAATATTTGGAAAAAGAAAAAAATTGTATAAGAAATTTTTGAATATGAAAAAGTAATACTGTAATTCTCTATCTATTATTATGTCCATTTTTAAAGAAATTCGTAGGTAAATAGTAAGTAAATGTTTAGAATCATATTTAAATTAACTAAACTAAGCTTTTTAGCGCGCGAAAAAAAGAGAGTTAGGTGTGAACATTTTCACTTAGTGCGCAGTGTATAAAAATTGAATTGAGAAGCAAATTGCGAAAGTGGACAGTCACAAAGTCAATCATCCAATCTGTATAAAATCGGTGCATTAATTCATTTTTGACTTTGAATTGAACTATTCACGATTCTGACACGCGCACATCTCTGAGTGCAGCTCCTGAGTGCCCCCTATCAGCACCCCTATCGGCCACAACTCAATTGGTAGTCACGCTCGGGCCCAATGGCAAATTAAGTTTTCATAGGCAATAACAAGGTCAGCGAGCAGCTTAGCGTCGGCAGGTGGGAGGTGGGGGGTGGGAGGTGGAGTGGGCAGGCAGGAGGCGGGGAATTAGGCACTGTTGATTGGCAACGTCAGTGTTATAAATTTGAAATTTCCTCACTTCAAAGTGAGCAGCAGCAAAAAACAGCAACAGCAACAACTTTTCAAATTGAATTTTTGAACGATTTCATGTTAAATGAAGCTCAGGTGCTCGCCGCCATATCAGCGTCAGCGATATAGTTTATGAGTCAATGCGATTGGAATGATTTGGAGTCGTTGCCGGAGCTGGCAACATGGGTGCAGAGAATTCAACAGAAATAACAACGGGAGCCGTCGGGAGTCGGGAGTCGGGCGTAGGGAGTCGGATGGCGGCATTCGAATTCGCAGTCGGTTTGGAATTCGTGTTAATAATTTAGTTGCTTATCGCGCGTGTTGACGTTCAAAATGGTTTCGGTTTCGGCTTCAGATTGCTGCACACGGTCGGATATGTGCCCGGACTCTGACTCTGACTCTGGCTGTGTCTGGGGGCCCAAGGCAGTCACCTATTCAGACATACTCTGTCAGCGGCTGCCGATAGCCCGTTTGGGTAGATGCCAATTAGCAGCCACTTGGCACTTGCGTTAGATACACAGATACAGTTACTTGAGATACATACGAAACTCGAGCCGAAGTACTTGGCCTAATTGGCAGGCTGCAAGTGAGGCGTTATCAGTGCTGATAAGCGCGAAACTGGGCACGCAGCTCAGCCAAAGGAGACAATGGGCGACTGCGTACGGGTATTTATGTAGATGCTCATGTTGATTGGGGGCTTTATTGCTGCTGTTGAAACTGCGTCTGCGACAGCGAGGCTGCTGTTGTTGCTGCAGACCACACACGATGCTGCTTGTGGCCCAAGAGTCGATGGCAGGCTCAGGGCCAGGCCGATGCCTGCCACAAACGAGATTTAAATGAGTCGCAACGACGGCAACTCTCTCACGATTCTGAATTTCAACGAAATCGCCAACTGTTGCGGATCTCGTTGTTGTTGTTGTTGTTGTTGCTGTTGTTGTTGCTGTTGTGGTTGTGGCTGCTGCTGTTGCTGTTGCATCGCATTCTACGCATGCCAGAGATACTTTTGGCACCTTAGCGGCGATTAAATGCACACGCACGCAACCAGGGGCAGCATCAGCATCTCTTTAAGCCGCTTTGGTTGCCTTTTAATTGCCAAGTACAAGCCACAAAGGACCACACACAGACCACAGTCCAACCACAAGTCACCACCTGATTAGAGCGCATTTAAATGACAATCGACAGCAACAGCAGCATCAGCATCAGCATTAGCAGCATTGTCAGCGGGAGCTGTCCATGGCTCCTGCCCCATTTGTTGTCACAACAAGCGACAACAAATAACGCGCAACACATGAAAAATGGTGCAGGTTGTTTGCCACTCATCTGTCCCGCTGATAAGCGCTCGATGCCACATTGAATGCATCAAAGTGCTCCCAAAAATGCAACCTAAGCAGCAGCAGCAGCAGCATCAGCTCGAGGGAGAGTTCGGTTCGGGCTCTGCGGTCATGTTCAATGTGACACTAATGTCCTGTTGCATTGTCGTTTGCCGCCGCTTATCGGATCGGTCCCAAATGGAAACTCTTTGTTGCCCCTGGCCTGTCCGCGTCTATGATTCCCTCATAATTTACGATTAGAGGCAACTTCGGACAGCATCTGAGGTTTTGCCTATCAGCGCTTTACAAAGTGCGTTCGTGTGTTTTTCTTTTATTTTTCTTTTTCATTTTATTTTTATTTAGATTTCTTTCTTTTTTTTTGTTGTGGGGTCGCCATTATCAACTGCCCAAAGCGTTAATCATCATCATTATGCTCATAATCATCATAATTAATAGCAATATTTCGCTGGCTTTCGCTGATCGAATGAATGATTAAGTGGAAACTGGATTGAATTGGATTAGCAGCCACTTTAATGAGTCGCCTTGTTAGCTGCTATTTGTGAAGCTTAAAACAAGCAAGAAATATATTTATAAACGTTGCCCGACTGCATGATACCCCTTTTTGTCGCCTAATAAATGCAACTTCTGAGGGCAATAAATATTCAAATCAGGGAATGAAATTATCCGTTGGAAACTCTTTGGGCCTGATTTTTATGATTTTAAAAATAATATGTAGTTTTTTATTCGAAACAGACCGTTTTAATTTTTTATTGTTGTGAATTCTTTAATATATATAAATAAAATAAAAATTTTTTTTTGTCATTTTTAGTCTTACTCCGATTTCATAGCTTAATCTTGTCATTTTCTTTTTAACAGTTGAGTATACCCGACGAACACACAAAAAGTTGTCAAGTATTGATGAAAAGCGAGAAATGCGTTAATTTTTAGCCAATTGACGCGACGGGCTGCTAACCAGTCGATGCTGGACATGGGACATGGGACAGGGGACACTCGATGACTGCCGCCTGATTGAGCAAGTGCGCCAACTTGGCCAACCATTTAACCGTTTAGTACGTGCTTAGCCATAGCCGCCTGGCGGCCTGTCTGCCGGGCCAGCTGCTAATCAGCGTGCTGTTTGACTGATTGAATCGACCAAGACAGAGACTTGGACTTGGACTAAGACTCTGAGATTGACTCTGAGAGTGAGACTGACGCACCGGGGATTGGGACTGGGACTGGGACTGGAGCTGGAGCTGTGACTGGAGCTGGGACTGGCGTTGGCATTCCTATAAGTGCAAGTCTCAGCTGGCTGCGCTTGATTGGATAAATGAATAAAAAACAAACTTTAGTTAGGCGGAAAAGCTGTGTGGCTGCTGTTAACATTTACACTGCACTTATCACTTGCCCCGCCTGCCCCTCTCTCACCTATCAACGCCCATCGCGTCACGCGTCTCTTGCCTGGTCGAGCACTTGAAAGCCTCAATCAACAGCCGGGGCCAATTATGTGGAATGAGGTGCTAATTTATGGATTTGAGACTTTTTCTCAGCCGCACAAACAATTTTGCGCGTCTATAATTTACACTGTTTTCAGATAGCTCAACTGATTGCTAACGGTTTTGTGTGCATTTTGCATTAGCTATTAAGCATTCCGTTCTATAATCAGGTTCAAAAGTAGATTGCAACCGTGATAGTGTAACTGGTTTCTCAATTGATATCGGCTCAACTCGTCAGCTGCGAAAAGCTTTAACTCTTTTAATAAACTAAATAGATACGAAACTAATCACAAAAACTTTAAATGGTTAAAACATAAACTAATCAATATTAGACACATTGATAGGGGCAATAAAAATATTGAAAGAAGTGGGCAACGAATTTATAATGTCATATTACGCAATTAGTGCATATATAAAGCAGTAGATAATATATTACGAACTTTTTTGAAATTCAATATCTACACAGTTTTATGAAATAAATCCAAAATAAATAGTCTCTTTTATTTCATACTCGCATTGCATGTTCTAAAAACCTATGAAATTGGTATATAATTAAAAATCAGAGCTTGATGTTATTCTATTTTCACATTCTAGTTAATAGATGCAATTTAATTTAATTTATTATAGGCATTATAAAGTGAGTACATACTAATTTGTTAATAACTAGCAATCAAATCAGTGAACATCGGGCATGCGATTGTTTACGGAAGTTTAATTTCAATATTATTATACGCTGGCCGGGGTATTTTAATCTTTCTCTTTCTGTTTCTATGCCTTATATAGTTACTATTTTTAAAATATTCATAGTTTAGTTAATATCATAATAAAATAAAGGGCTTAGCAGTTTCTATAGTAAATAAGCAATTGTCAAAATACGACGTTCGCTTTATAGATATTATTATAGCATAGAGCAGCCACTCATTTGTCTTACTTTGAAGACATTTTCATTTGATAGCATAAATATTAACAATTGATAATTAATTCCCCCACCCCCCTACGACTGGCTAACAAATCGAAGATCGGGGCCCCCAGCTAATTATCACTGCGTGACCCATTCCGAGAGTCACCAATAGGAGAGCGTCTCTTAATTTATGGCCATGCCTGCGCATTGGTTGAAATGAAAAATTGATTACCCTAATCAAACCACACAATCGTGATCCGATCTGCACACACACACACACACACGTGTACATAAGTGAGAAACCATGTACAGCTTAGTCTGCTCTCCTCTGCTGGGGCCCATTTCGTTCGCCAGTATCTAAGACATCAAAGGTATGTATCTCTATATATTTATATGCTTCTATGTGGTAGATTTTCGGCATTTTTGAGGGCGTGTTTGCCTCAATCCTCAATTCTTGATTCTCGGTCCACACAATCCTCAATCAGGCGCGTAGCTGTAGCTAATTATTTATCGGGTTTTGTGGTCTATGCGTGAATAGATATAGATACAATTTGTGGGCCCGTGTGGATTGGGCTTCATTCCCTGGAAATACGCTTATTTATGGCGCTGTTATGCAGCTTTGTTATTAAAATGTTATTGGATTTCTCTCGCTTTTCAGCTGGGACCCCGACCAGAAACTGTGGCATCATTAAACCAAACTCCAGCACCGACAACGAACCGGAGAAGGAGAAGGAGGAGGAGGAGGAGGAGGAGGAGGAGGAGGCAGGTACTCAATGTTATAATGTTAATGTTAACTTTATATGAGCCTGGGTGTCATGATAAATGATTTTAATTTTCTCTGTTCCATTTGGCTGCCTTTTGGTGCTGGTTTTCGGTTATTTGTTTGCCTCTCTCGCTTCATAAATTAGTTTTATTTTTTTTGTTTTTTCATTTTAGACAATTTCCAGCAACATTCTCAGCAGCTTGGAAAATGGCTGCTCGTCATGAGGCCGCAACGTTTGAAGTTTCAAGTTCAGCGTGACAGCAAGTGAATTAACTGAATTGAAGGTAGCTCAGCATCCCTGGCCAAGGCCAATTGCCAATTGCCACCCAAGCGGCTGCCGCTGGTCGTGTGACTCCTTTATGGCCATGTGACGGCCTTGGCCGGCATTTGGTTACGGCCAAGTCCATTGCTGACACACGTCTGGGAACGCAATTAAAGCTGCAAATGCATGTTCTATAGCATTATTGGCATTAACAAGCGACAAGGACATGCACCCCAATTGGCAATAGGCCAAGTCAAGGCCAAGCCCGAGCCAGAGGCAAAGTCATTTGCAGTTGCTGCTGTTGCCCGGCGAGCAGCTTCTGTCTCTCAACTGCGTCTGTCCTACTGCGGGTGCAGGCTGAGGCAAAACCACACAATTATTTACAAAGGCCTGTCCTTTGTCGAGGACAACCCGTGGCGCTGTTGCAAATTGCCGTCAAGTCGCTGCACTAGCAGGACTGTGACCGGGTCCTTGGCCAGTCCTTGGGCATTTATTATTGATGCTTGTCTAATGCGACGACCTGCTTTCATGCTTTGCGGTTTAATCGAATTTGCAGATTTGCCCAGTTATCCTTTAAATCTAGCCCGGCTGTGTTTGCAAACACACAACGCACACACAACACACACAATCGCCTTAACTTTTATTGGATTAGGCCACACAAAAGTGCGTTAAGACATTGTTGTGGATTTGGCTTATGCAATCGCAAAATCTGTTGGCAAATTTCCTGGAAAATTGCACGGCCTACTAAACGAAAGACTTAGGACACAAACTTGATTTATCGGTGTTTGTTGCAAAACTCTCACAATTCGATCGCAACTTTCGATTTCAACGATTAAAAAAAGGCAACGACAAGAAATGAAAGTGACAATTAAGCAAATTGTTTAAACAATAAAATAAGATATTAGGCATTTGGCTGCCAATCTGCGGCATTAGCTTCCAATTAGCGACTTTAACGAGCCAGCTAATAAAAAAAACAAGCGTAGGCAAAATTGACAAATTAGCTGAGAGAAACAATTTTGGTAAATTACAACCGCAAATTAAGCCCGCTCGAGTTTGTTAAACAAAACAACAAAAAACAGCTGCAACGAAAACGCGCCAAAAAATTTAACTGACTAAAAACCACAACAACAACAACAAAAACAAGAACGACAACACCAACCACTAAAGATCTGTTAATTGATTGAAAACACGTTGCGTTCGTTGCTGTGTTTTGCTCATTTTTGGCCAAATTGACAAACTGGCAAAAGCATGCAAATTCGTGTTGCCCCAAAGTGATGAAGTCATAAAAAAGTTATGACTTTCGGCTTATTTGGTTATTTTTTCGATGTTCGATTTTTTATAACCTCTTTTTGTTTGGTAACGCTGGTAACGATCTCAGAAATGCTGAACTCGTAAAATGGCCAACTTTGAAAATAATACGACAAAGTCTCTCGGGGGCCTCCTCTGAATTAATAACTATCGCTGGCGAATTGAGAAACCCGTTTGGCGGCTCTCCTCTTCTATTAGTTTGCTGGTAAATAAAGTAGTCAAATTTATAATCAACAAGTTCATTAACATTTAACCCTAAACGCATTGAACCACCAAAGGGGACAATCGGCCGATGCCAACAACAAATGTATTTTTATAAAATTAAAAATTATTTTTAAGCTTCCAGCGATACCGTAAAAGTATTTAGGGGAAAGAGAGGCAAGGGCTTGACCTGTTGGCAAACGATTTACGAATCAAGTTAAATTTTAATTAAAGCCAACACATAAGTCAGCAAACGAACTAAAATGTGAAAGCATAACGAATGTTTAATACTCTTATGAATGAAATAACTACAATGAATATTAAATTTTTCATATTTAGTTTTGGACAAGTGCTGGGAACCAATGAATAAAACAATAAGAGAATTGATATTTGGGTATTTTCTATTGATTTTTTAATTTCTTACTCTCTTCTTACTTTTTATTAATATATTTTATATATACTTATGTAAATTGTAACTGATTTTGACAAGCTTGATTATTAACAAGATTTTAAATGCAAATTTTGTTTAATGCATCATTAATTAACTAATTATTTCATGGTGTTGCTAAGAGAACTGATATAAATTTCACTTTTTATTTAAAATTATGTTACATACATCAATTTATTATATTATTATTATTATTATTTAATTATATATACAAACGCTCATTGGTTTTTCAAGTAACTTGTGGCGAGTAGGGAAAACAAATGATTAAATGATGGGCCTAATACTGATGCTAGTGCGTAAACGCACTTATGTGTTATGTGTTAATGTATGTGTACTAAGCCAAGTTGGAACCATTAATAATTCTGGCCGGCACTCGCTGGCACTCAGCACAAGCCCGACGCACGGATACGCGTTTCTTGTGTGTAAAATATGAATTTTAAATTACCCACTTACACACACTCGCACACTCGCACACTCTGCACTCGCAGCTGGGCCTCAGAAGACCGCAGATGGAGACTCAGAGAAACCGTTTAGCGTCGATGACCGCCAGAGGGCGCGCTTGTGGCCGCCGTGTCAGACATGTGTTTTATGTTTTAAGTTTTTATTTTTGTTTATTTTTTTACATATGGTTAAATTTGGATTGGAACAGGAATTGTATATGAGAAATGCAAGCGCTAATTACGCGGATTGTCGTTGGCCAAATTAAGTTGTAGCTGCAATTACGATTAACATACAAAAACGGACATACATTCAAATATATTGTTTTGTATATTTCACATGTTTTTCATTTTGGGTTGCCTCCGGCGAAAAAGTATAATAGATGGCAAATCATTAGAGACAAACAGTAGCTACGTTTTGGGGGGCAAAAAAAGTGAAGAAAAAGTAAAAAAGAAAAAAACGCACCCAGCTCATTAGCGACCAGATTCGTTTCTCTTTCCAGCCGACGCATCGTTAGATTCAAGCCGACAAATACAATGCAAAAATATTTATAATGTACATGTGTAATCAAAAACAAGTTAAAAAATTTAATTAACGCGTTTTACGTAACTGTCGGCGGCTGTTTAACCCTTTGTGGCCATCGCTTGTCGAGCACGCAAATGCAAAGCAAACATGACAACAGTAATAATTGAAAATCATGGCAATAAAAGCGTAACGCTGCAGTGTCAGTGCCGGGGGAGGGTGAGCGGAAAAATCAACAGCTGCTTTTATTGCCGCTGAGAGCCGGCGGCAGTCAACACCAGCAACAACGAAAGCAGCAGCAGCAGCAGCCATTGTTACAATGCTCTCTGGCGCTCAATGCATGCGGCATGCGGCCACCCCATGTGTGCGAGCGAGCCAACAGCTGTGTGTCTGTGTCAAGTTCGAATTTATGGTTTTCGACTTTCCAGTGGCGCGTAATGGCTGACTGCTAATACGACTGGAAGTTCGTTTTCGAAACGGTTAACTCCGAAACGGTTAACAAGCTGTTAATGCCGTTTTCGTGTTGTGCCCAACCGCTTATCGGTATTTAATTAATTTGACTGCCCAGTAATATTTTATATATTGTTCAAATATTTATATTTATTTATTAGCGGCAATTTAAATAAAAATGCGCATAAAATTTACGTAAATTGTGTGGCCATTGTTGCTATTCCAAAAACAAGTTGCCACTCGAAAAAAAACAACAGAAACTGAAATTTGAAGTTTTACTCTTCATATGGATTTGGGGCTATTGTTTGGGCGTTTTGCTTATTGATTATGTCGTTTGACGGCGATTCTGAATTATAAACTTAACAGGAAATCAGAAATTAGCTCGGTTCGGTGTCGAAGAGATCGAATTCGGATAATTATTCCAATCAAATTCTATCTTATCCGCAGCAATGGAATAAATCACAAGCCCACACTTGCTATTTGATTGCTTTGCGCCGTTAATTGATATAATTTCCATTCAGAAAAGGAATCCAAACGAAATATTATCTATAAAAATCAAATAATAATGAAATTCATTAGCTATTTCAACATTTGTTTTGTGTTTGTTTTATTTTCTGGTTTTTATTGGGTGCGATTCACGAAGCTAAACTTTTGATTTATTTGCAATAAATTAGCGGACATACAGACATATATTTATACATGTTTTCGATACACATGTTTCACATTTTCGAAGATGCGACTTTTGATTAGAGCATTGTTGTTGTTGTTGTTGTTGTGGGTTGGCGATCAATGCCAAATGGCATTAGTTTTCAACACATTTCATGTGTATTTGCCACAGAGACGCTAATGGGCCACGCTTCGATGCGACGGGCAAATAAATTGATATTTAATATATGTGCGATGGTGTGTGCTATTAAAATAAATAAATTAAAAATCAATTAAATATCAATCAATTGGCCGAACTGTACGCTTCATTGAATCAATTAATTGTGTGTTACGCTTTTAAGATTTAAAAATAAAGGCAGACAAATTAAAAACATGTGTGTATGTAATTTATGTGTGTGTGTGTGTGTGTGTATGTGCGTATGCAAATTGTATTAATTGGTGTCCGAGTTCTGCTCGTCGACTGTCGATTGTCGATCATTCCCGTCCGGGTGTCGATAAAGTTGTAGGCACAGATTGAAACGTCGCGGCCAAAAACAAAATCAACACAACTAAATGCTTATGAGGAGTGTGCTTCATAGATTGATGCGGGAAGACGGGGTAGAGCAAGAGCAAGAGTGAGAGAGAGGAGTGGGGGTGAGCATCACTCAACCGTTTCAGCAGACAGAGACAGCGCCAATTCACACGCGCGCGATTTTGATAAATCAACTAGCAAAACCAACAAACGCAGCCATTTTCCGCCGCATGCGCGTGTGTGTGCGAACGGGACAGCCATAGTACGGCCTGGCAACGCCCCACTGCGAGAGAGCGGCAGCGACGACGACGCAGACGCAGACAGCGACACAGTTGTCAACCGCATGACAGCTCCCAATAATAAAGTCATATCGAGCCCTAACAAGCGCGGGCCCCAAACGTCCACCGAAGGCGGAGTGAGCAGGCAAGCGAACGCAACGAACGAACAAACGAGCGAGCGAACGAACGAACGAACGAACAAACGAACGAAGGAGCAAACGAGCGAGCGAGCGAGCGAGCGAGCGAACAAAAACTCAAGCGCATTCCTAAAACCGGTTCGCTGTTGGTTCGCTCTTGTACTGCGCTGACTGGAAACATTGTCTCGCTGTCAGATTACAGGTGACAACGCAGAGTGTCACAACAAAATTTGCGCACTGAGAGAGCCGCTGAGAGCAGCAGCCGCAGCTCTGCCAATCGATCAGTCGAACAGCAGTCGAAGTTTGAGTATCGTCTTCGTCACTGTCAGAGGCCAGACAACGACTCGCTCTCGCTCTCTCTCTCTCTCACACACACACGCGCACGCACCCAACACCGAACACTGTCGACTGTCCCTCTCTTGCGCTGACAGTTCAATCGGTCGCTGCCTGCCTCTGCTGGCTTCGTCGCAGCGGCAGGCAACTGTGATTAGTTAATTTAGTCGTTGAGCTCGCATGGAACAGACGTGCGCGTCGCAGTTGTCGGAACAGCAACAGCAAAAGCAACAGCAACAACGAATACGTAACGCAGCTTCAATTTAAAGAAAGATACAAAGATAAATAAACACAAGTGCACAATTTAGAATACGCCAAGTGAATTTCAGAGTTTGAGTGAAAAGTGTTTCAGCAAAGTGTGAAATTAGCCGCAGAAAAGGCGAACGTTAATAAATCGCGTGCGGAGTGAACAAATGGCCCTTGAGGATCGCTGCAGTCCACAATCAGCGCCCAGTCCACCAGGTTGTTTGCCACACTCGCCGCCCCAGCAGCACATCCTCCATCCGAACATCCGCATCCAGCCGATTTCAGTGCCCATCTCAGTCGCAGCCCTGGACATGAGTCTGCAGCCGGGCACAGTCGCCACGGCGGCCACGCTCTACCAGCAGCAGCAGCTCCAGCATCTGCACCAGCTCCAGCAGCTGCAGCAGCTGCATCAGCAGCAATTGGCCGCCTCCGCTGGCGTCTTTCATCATCCGGCGACCTCGGCCGCCTTCGATGCGGCCGCTCTCCACGCGGCTGCACTGCAGCAACGGCTTAGCGCCAGCGGCTCCCCGGGCGCCCATTCGACGGGTGCCTGCTCCACGCCCGCCTCAACGCTGACCATCAAGGAGGAGGAAAGCGACTCGATTCTGGGCGACAGCTTCCACAACCAGACGGCCACCACGGCCACGGAGGAGGACGAGGAGGAGGACGACGACATCGATGTGGACGACACAGCTTCTGTCTCTGGCAACGCGCGCCTGCCGCCGCCCGCGCACCAGCAATCCAAGCAGTCGAAGCCATCGCTGGCCTTCTCCATCTCGAACATCCTCAGCGACCGCTTCGGCGATGCCGCCAAGCAGAGCAAACAGGGCGACTCCAGTGCCGCGTCCGCTGCCGCTGCGGCGGCCAGCATCTTCCGCCCGTTCGAGGCGAGTCGAGCTGCCGCGGCCACGCCCTCCGCCTTTACCCGCGTCGATCTGCTCGAGTTCAGCCGGCAGCAGCAGGCGGCCGCCGCCGCAGCCACCGCGGCGATGATGCTGGAGCGCGCCAACCTGCTCAACTGCTTCAATCCGGCCGCCTATCCGCGCATCCACGAGGAGCTCGTCCAGAGCCGCCTGCGCCGCAGCGCCGCCGGCAATCCGAACGCTGTGCTGCCACCAACGGCCAAGCTGACGGAGCCCGGCGTGGAGAAGTCCGCCTTGGGCTCCCTGTGCAAGACCGTCTCGCAGATTGGCCAGTCGCAGTCGACGACGCCCGTGCCGACGCCGAGCAGCAGTGCCAGCCACCTGGCCAGTCCGCCGCCCGCCTCCAATGCGTCCACCGTCAGCAGCAGCTCCTCCACGGCAGCCAGCAGCAGCGCCTCCTCCTCCTCCTCCGGCTGCTCCTCGGCCGCCAGTTCGCTGAACTCGTCGCCCAGCAGCCGCCTGGCCGGAGCCAACAATGCCAGCAGCCCGCAACCGATTCCGCCACCCTCCGCCGTCAGCCGCGACTCCGGCATGGAGTCCTCGGATGACACACGCTCCGAATCGGGCTCCACCACCACCGACGGCGGCAAGAACGAGATGTGGCCCGCGTGGGTCTACTGCACCCGCTACAGCGACCGTCCCAGCTCAGGTGTGTAAAAGCAACAATAATACGAGAAGTTAGAATTAAGCAATCGAATGGATAAAACTTAATGGGAAATTTCTAATTAGAAATAGGGAAAAAGCGGAAAATTATGTTTGTTAAATATACAATTTACAAACAAGATATAATTTGACATATTATAGATGGAGTAGATTGCAGAAGTCTATAAACTATTCGAATTTATTTATTCAATATACATTTTGTCATTCCTTTGCTTCGGTCTCATATTATAAATGATTCTCAAATTGACTTCATAAGCGGCACACATGACGGACCACCCCCAAAGAGCAGAGTAGCGGCAGCCTTTCATGCCGTGTTTGTGTCTTGTTGGCTGTCATAAAACCGAAGGACACTGCAACAATTAGGTGTCCGAGACCCAATCCGAAGGCTCTCGCTTTTCAATTCTCAATTCTCAATTGTCGATTGTCAATTGTGCGTTTTTTGTTGCCTTCTTCTTCCGGGGCTGGCCGCACGCAGCGCTGGTGTCTTTGAAGCTGACACTTTATGTGACAACATGTAGCGCAGGCTCGTTTGCCTATCGCCGACAAGCCGAACGAAGGTCACAGGTCACGATTACCGCTCCGATTTCGTATACGATTTCGGGCCCACTAAAACGCGCTGACGATTGACGATCCCTGATCCCCGATTCTCGATTCCCGAGCGTGCGAGCGTGCGGTGAAAGTGCCCATTAAAGAGACGAAGACAAAGCAGAAGACTAGAAGCAGCCTGAGGAAAAATCGTTTTTCCATGCTGCGTATGAGTGTGTGTGTGCTGGTGTGTGTGTTATTGCTGCGATGCGTTAATTGACAAGTTAAGTGCTTTTTTATGACTCGAAATGGCTTTTTAATTTGGTGTCGATGGAATCGTATAGAAACAGGCACAACAACAACAAGGCGATTACTAGCCGCGAGATTAATCAAATGATCTAAGCAATCGAGCAATTAAATTATAATTTACAAGGTGTCGACGACAGCGACTAAAAAACTAAAATTTCAACGGAAATTCAAATCGGCACTTGCAAAATCGTTTAACGATCGCCAATTAGCGATCAGGGGCTAACGGCCAATTATCCAAGAGAAAACCTAAAAGTTGGGATTATTGAGTCATTTTCGCTTAGCTTTTGAACTGGGCCTCTAAACTTTGACGCTCGTCATACTATTAATTAAAGTCTGGCAAAATGGCCAACGTCGTGTCTAAGACACTCCCCGGAACACCCGTACCCGTACCCGTTCGCGTTCCCGTTCCTTCCGTTGGCTTCATTAGACGCAGCTCTGACAGCTGACAAATTGAGCTCAACCGTTGCATGCCACAAGTTTTTGTTGTTTCTCTTCTTCTTTTGCTTTGTTTTGTGAAGAAAGCAAGTCAACGTCTAGGCATATAGGAATACATATATGCTAATTAAACCGTTGATATCATTAATTATATGTGAGCACAGTTGTGGCGGAATTTCGTTAACTTAAACTGGAAACGCTCGACTAACTTTCTATTTCTATTTAATTTACAGGACCCCGTTACCGTCGCCCCAAACAACCAAAGGACAAGACCAATGACGAGAAGCGTCCACGCACCGCCTTCTCCAGCGAGCAATTGGCACGCCTCAAGGTAAGCAGTCTACAAATATCTAAATATATATCCCTCCGCTGCTGTTGTGTCACATTTACAGCCAAAATATTTACACAATTTAAATGGGGGCCGCCCGCTGGGCTGCATCCTGGCGACGGCAACCGCACGTCCCTGTGCAGTGTCCTCGTCTAAGCCAATTAGACATGCTCATATTTCACTCACACTATCCGTCTTTCAACTAAACCGCAAATAATTGATTTGCCTGCAAACGGATAGGCCCTGACCCTACCCGAACCGAACCGACCCGAACCGAACCGAACCTAGTTGCCTTATTTATTGCGCAGCCAAATTCTCACATTTGCCATCTCTTTTGCTCTCTCTCTACTTGCAGCGCGAATTCAATGAGAATCGCTACCTCACCGAAAGACGCCGCCAGCAGCTGAGCTCCGAGCTGGGCCTGAACGAGGCACAGATCAAGATCTGGTTCCAAAACAAGCGCGCCAAAATCAAGAAGTCGACCGGCTCAAAGAATCCCTTGGCCCTCCAGCTGATGGCGCAGGGCCTCTACAACCATACAACGGTGCCGCTGACCAAAGAGGAGGAGGAGCTCGAGATGCGCATGAACGGCCAGATACCGTAAATGGCTGCCCCCCGCTCCCCTCACTCATGGCTGGTCCTCAGTGTGCAATATGGAAAAGGCGCCATCCTTCCTCTGGTGGTAGCTGGTGAATTTGTGCGGCGTACAAAAGTGTTCATGTGATATAATTGTAATATACATCGTATCGTACCGTATCGTATTTATAAGCTTCAAGTTCTCTCAGTTCTTATTTAAATGACATGGAAAGTATTATCCTTTTTCTTAGAGGAAGCTCCTTTCTAAATAAATGTACTCTAACCGAAATATTTGCCAACAGCCGCACTCTAAAGCAAAAAAACAAAAATGTTTATTCCTAAATATAAACACACTTAATTCTTTCTAGAGAAACACACACATACACACACTCTCACACATACCTACGTTTTTTGTATGTATAATTCAATATGTATGCTTAACATGTTATAAGTAATTTAAAAGTTCTTTAGATTTATTTCTAGCTTAGACAAAACACATTAAATCGCCTTGGCGATGAAGTATTTCTAGTTTTTAAGTCGCAAACGAAAATGTTATGGATGAAAAATGCTTGAAAAAACAAAAAGATTATAAATACAAATTCAATGCACCTACAAAAAAAAAAAAAATAAAAAAAAAACACAAAAGCAATTTATTGAAATCCATGTGCTAAAACAAAAACAAACCTACAAAAGCAAGAATTAAAATAAAAAAATATTTAAAAACATAATAGACTCCCATTTGTTATTTTCATTTTTTCACTCGTTCTTTCATGGGGAATAAATTTATTTGCGTCAACTGGAAATGGTTTATATCGTGAAATAATAATTTTATAATAATTCCAGATTAATTTTGATTAATTAAAACGTAAATTTTTTACAATTAAGATAAAATGTATGGTTAGACTGAGAACAAATTATAATTATTATTATTATGTACATTCTCACAAACTAATGTGGAACTTATTTATGGTATTCGCTTTCCAAGGCATTCCGATCGAGGCTTTAATTTTCTATTTACATAACAAGTCGATATACTTCAAATAAATACTAAACCGTAGTATTTTACAGTTCATTCAATGAAATTTACTTTGAATACGAGCAATTTTATTTTTGCGATAAACAATAAATTGTGACTTCCTAAAATCCCACTTCATTTATGTAACTACAAAAAAATATAACGAAAATCAGGCATGACGACAAACTTAAATATTTTCCATTTAGAGCAAATGTTTTTATCTCCATTGAATGTTAGTGATATACGGGTATTTGATAAAGTTCGTGCTCGTTTGAATTGCGTCTCGTTTCTCATGTTTCGACTGCAAGCGTTGGATATGAAAATAGCGGGTTAATCGTCTGTGATATGACAGCATTCAGGTTAATAGGCTAGCCCCCGTCGCATAGCCTTGTCCCCGGGAGCTGCTGAATCTGCGTGAGAGTACAGCAGACAGGCGCCTTCTCTGTCACCGTCGCCGTCGCCGTCGCCTTTATTCAATGACATGTCCACATTCGCATTCGCATTCACATCAAAGGCCGTCGCCGTTGCCGGCGCAACTCTAAATCATGTAAACTTGTCACCAGTCGAGGGTGAGACTGGGAAACAAGTCGGAGACGTTTAACTGAGGATGGGGGGAGGGGGATGGGTTGATGCTGATTCGCTAATTGCACAATCACAGCGCTTGGGTTAGGATGAGCCCAATGAGGACAATGGGAATGATGAGGTTGGGGATGAGTGACGGCAACAGCATTCGGTTCGATTTGAGGCTGCCATTTAATTAAAAGCGAATCTTCATATAAACAAATATTGTGACAAGACAACACGTTGCCATCAAATGAAAACTGCACCCAGCAGCAACAACAAAAACAACAACAGCAGCAGCAGCAGTAGCAGCAACTACATCAAATGATTTATTAGCACAGATTTTGCGGCAATTGCGGCCAAGATGCCAAACGGCGCGCGTTAATTTGCTGAAAATAAATGCAAAAATTCAAAATGCAAACTGCAAACTGCATAGACAGACAAAGCTGTTGTAGGAGGATGCGAGGGGCGACCAGATCGGCAGCTGACATTTACTGGCAAGCGTTGATGTGTGCGCTGATGCTGATGCTGATGCGAATCTCGTAGAGATCGGCGCACACATAAAGTGAATTAATGCCAAACGCTAATTGCGCCAAATGCTCGCCAAAAGAAAGAAATACGATTATGTGCGAGCGTACGTAATGCGTTACCACAAAACAGCCTCCCCTCCCCCCGGTTAGAGACTGCCAAGCAGTTTAAATCAGGCGTATTATAGAGGCGCAAATCCATTTGCGCACGTAATGAACCAATTAGACAATTGCTCGTGTGGCGGGGCCTCGGCTCGCTTTTGGATCGATGCGACTCAGCTCGACTCAAATGAGCCGGAAATGAGCTGGCACTGGAACTGGAACTGGAGCTGGCCTAAGTCAACTTTGGGCTAGTCAAAAGAAAATTTCAACACTTCTAATTAGCAGAAATTGCCAAGTGACACACTAAATTTCACTCTCTGACTGAGGAATTTCAATTGCGCATACAATGTAGAGGATCGGCTATTAAAAAGCCACAAAAGCCCATATGTGCTCGTATGCCACATAAGTCAACCCCATCGCCATCCCCCAACCCCATCCCCATCTCCATTCTCCATTTGCGACTTGCTGTGTGGGCGCATCCCCGTCCCCTCTTCACGTTTGTGATTTATGCGCCTTTGAGGCACAAAAAATCTGCTGGCTGCCTCCCCTTTGATATCACCACGTGGCAGCCCCTTCGCTAATTGCGTTTTGGTTGCCTACAACTCCGAGGCGGCTTTTTACAGTTTGTCGTATTAATTGCTGCTCGCATAAAATCTCGTTGCCTTGCCATACACTGCAAGAAACCAAAATGAACTAATCAATTAAAAATTATCAATAATATACAAATTTTATATATAATTTAATTTATATATTATTATTATATATAATTTTAAAAAAAGATTTTCTGTTTAATAGTTACATTAATTTTTGTGCAGTGCATGACTAATACTTAATATATTTTTGTGCATCTAGTAAATGTCGAAAAACGTTTGCGGCGTCTTGTAGATTTATTTGGCTGGTGTAATGGGCAATTGGAGCTGCCACTTGTTTCCGCTTCGCTTTATCAATTGATTTACGATCCGATAATAAAATGCGCCGCTTCCCCCCAACCCGCCCAACTCTTCTATGGGGTGCGTTCAGGAGCCAAGTCACAGCTTTTATGTTGTGATGTGCGCCATTTGTGCGGCTGTAGATTTAGTTGCAGTTGCAGTTGCTGTTGCTGTTGCCGTCGCTGGCATTTCATAATCGCTGCCAGTTCCATGGAAAGTGCACTCAATTATGGCCAACAGACAGGCGCTGAATTTTGACTCCGGTATCTCTCATGGGCTGTGAGTATCTTCAAGTGAGCGCTGCTGTCCCGCTCTGGCGCTACAGACTGCCTGGTAAAACGTATCTCAGCCTAAACAAACAAATGCCTGCCAGGCAGCCACACTTGGCTACATTTTCAGCAGAAGTCAACGCCAACCATATTCACATTCATATTCACACTCACACTCACACTCACATTCACATTCACATCATCATTGCCGTCAACTCGAAACGTCAATGCTGTTGACTCAACGCATTTGAGCGACTTGCGCAGCTCAAGACTCTCTCCACATCATCGCACTGAATCCGAGCTCAATCCCAATCCCAGTTCCAATCCTAATACGAACACACCAACACCAATCTCAATTCCAGTTCCAATATTAACATCTGCGGCGCTTAGTGCTGCTTAAATATTTGTGAACTGCTAACTTGTGAGTTTTGTAACTAAGTAATTGTAATTGATTGTCTTTTGTTAGCCAGAAAAAGAGTGGGTGGGGGGGGTAGGCTGCTTTCGGCTTGCGCTTGCCATGACGCTAATTGGTCAACTGCTTGCGCCTTTGTTTGCCAGCCAATTCGCACCTCCAACTGCAGTTTTCGAGTTTTCCGTTTTTGTCAGGTTTGGTCAGTTTTCCTATTGCGCCGCTAACTGCTCTTAATGGCCCGCTAACTGACTTGGCCAACAAGGGCGCCTCAAACTTGGTACACAATGCATTAAAAAGGTTTCATTTGAGGTTTAAGGAAACAAATTTTCTTTGGCGCTAGTTGAAATCCACATTCCAAAATGGAAATATATTTTAAAAACGTAAGAAATATTATCCATGCAATATTCAATTTCTTTATATGTTTAAATTTGCATTCGAGTTCCAGGCTTTAATTGATTGCCATTAATTATTGTGAATGCATTAAAAGGCGCTTAAAAAGTTGTGTTTAAAAGTGTGCTTGACTTGTTCAGCAATTTTTCAAATTTTACACTTGATATTCGTATGACAGTTTTTAAATTAAGTTCGAATTATTTTAATAATTTTAATATCGCACAAAATAATTTATGTATCACTGAAAATAAAATCAGTCAAATCTTTGTTTTAAATCTAGTAAAGTAATCGCATTTCAAATTGAAAATAATTTCAAATCCGAATATCGTCCACCCCAAGTTCAAGTACCTGCGGGAAAGGTACCAGAAAATTTTTGAATATTTTTAAATAGAGTGTGCATTATATAAATGTAAATGGAAGAATTTTTCATATAGACATTTTTAAATTTATTAAATAATTTTTGAATTGTCAGGGTATTAGATTTATATTTATTTAACAGAAATTCATTTAATTTCATTCTTATAATGTGATGTTTTAGTTTGTATTATGTGAAAGAAATGTTCAAGATTATTTCGATATTCCGATCAGATAGAGAAGTCTTTAATGACCTCACAGGAGTTAAACTAAAAACTTGTAGATTCAATGTACACATCAAATAATGGAAAATATATGCATATATAAATAATATCCACTGTCAACTGTAGGGTGCCAAGTGTGGCGCCTTTGGGCCACCGACAAACACAAAACATCCGCACCATATATAGAAATATGTATATATATGTTTTGTCGTAATTGCAGGCATCGAAATTGTTAACAGGCGAATGAATTGAATTTTCATTTGGGGTCGCGACAAACAGTCATAAATATATAATGAATATGTACATGGCAAATGACCGGTCATCCAAACCGGCTGGAAAAGACATTAAACATTTCCCATTTGTCGGGTGGGCCTCGAACTTTCGTTGTTGCCAGCGGTGGGTCCCGATGCGACTGCAACTATTATGATGACATTATTAACATTATTTTGTGCTTATTAATGTTTAATGGCAAAACACACAACATTAAATAAACATGGGTAATAAACATGGCAGCCAATTGAATTTTATGCAAATGCCATTGAGGTGTTTTCTCAAACGGCGTCTCAAGACGAGCCGCGCCCGCTAACAGACTCGTTTTTGGCTTCGTACTCAGATTCATTTACGGCGGATAGGTGTGTGCATGTGTGTGTGTGTATGTGTGTGTGTGGTGGGAAGAGAAGCCGATAGACGACGACGACAAACCAAAGCCCAAAAGTAACATGCGAAAAACAATTATTAATTTGAACTGCGGGTCAAGTCTCCGCAGAGCTGTGAAATTAATCAGCATGTAAGCCATGCAAGACGAGAGTGATTGGCTCGGAAATACCCTGTAGTGCATTGTCTATGTATACTTTAAGCAATCATTTATTTGATTCAATCCGTTTTGTTTTTCAAAAATACTAACATTTTGGTTTATAATATTTTCATAAGTATAATTTATACATGAAGCTTTGATATCATATTTTTATATTTTAATAAATATTCAGAATTTGTAGTGTATTCAATTTAAGTAATTACGAATTTTAGGAGTTAAAAGTCTTAAAATAAGCATTCCAACCTTGGTGCAATTTGGACAACAGTAAAGCTTGCATTGCGTAAAAATTTTTAGCTTTATGCCTCGGATGAACACAAAATATTTGTAATTGAATAAATTGAATGAATAAACTGCGCTTCTACTCCATGATCGTTCCGTAATTTGACTTAAACACTCAATTGTATTAAATATAAATAAATCTGATATGATTTTCAATATTGAAAATTGATAAAAAACAACTTAATTTATAATATCCTACACATTTAATTAGAAGTCCTCCTTTGTTTATTGATGCATAGGGTAAAATATTTATACCACCCAGACTGAACTGCAAATTGAAATACAAAATCCAGCGCACGCATTTGGCCAATAAGCTGGCAGTACACTGACTTGGCGAAGGTTGTTGACTGGTGGCAGAGAAATGCATTAGCTCGGGACAAGTATGTGAGTGGGGAGCCTGCCTGATGTTCGCTGTCTGTCTGTCTGCCCCCCAGGAGCAGATAGCAACTCCAATTGCAAGACAAATGATGCCGAACAATACACTGGCAGCAGGCACTGTCAGGGGACAGTCGCAGCCCGATAATGACAATATTTTGGCATTTGAATATGACAAACAATGAGTTTCTACTCCTCCGAATATCGCCGGCAAAGTGCAGCGGAAATTTGTCATTTATCATGCGATGAAATTCGCGTAATGCAAAAGTCTCCAAATCCGAATTTAACCATTTGCATTCTCCCTCCCTCTCCCCTTCTCACACACACTGTCTCTTCCCTTTTTCACATCTCTCGATCTCTTTTGCCTTTTGGAATCCTACCATCATATATCAAAATCGCACGTAAGCATTAAGCTAGGTGGGTGGGCTATAACCAAATTTGGTTTAATTAATGGCATAACCAGATCCGAGGGCAAAGCCGAAACCAAGGCCAGAGCTGGCCATAAAGTCACTTGCAACCGACCAAACAAACACAAGACAAACATTTCGCGTTCCAATTAAATGAAAATATTTGCGCAATGAAACAAATTAGTTTTGTATTGTTTTTGGCCTCAAACACACAGACACCCACGAGGCATATCAGCTATTCAATTTGTTATGTACAAAAAATTATATAATATTTATTGTACAAAAACTTATAAAATATTATATTTCATATGACTGAAAAAAGAAATATTGATATGTTCTGCTTTCGAGATTTTTGGAAATTTTGAAAAATGTTTTGATCTTAGAGACTATAAGAGCTGTAGACTAGAAGTTTGGTTTGTTGTCCCAGTGATGAAATGTATTATGAATTTTTGATAGTCCGTTTAAATACTTTACCTCCAACTCTCATGCTAAGAAGCGTATTTAAAAAACTATCAAAGCTAAAAAAATTTTAGATAGAATCCCTTATTTCTGAAAAATGTTTACATTCTAATTTAAACATTGAAATTTTCATATAGAATGGAAATATACATCTTGAGAGTGGGTCCGATAGAAGAATTAGTATAGTACAGTTTGCAGCCAGTGTCGTGGTCCATTTGGTCCAGGGTATCTATTCGGTCACACTTTTGGTAGAGCTTCTTGACGTAAAGCTTGTTAGCCACAGCGAGTATTTTATTATAACTTTTTTCGCTTTTTTACAAACGTGGCAAAAGCATGCGAGTGTCAAAACAAATTGTTTACATGCAAAGTGAACAAGCGCGTAAAAACACACACACAGACAAATTTCGTTCTGATTTTGGAGCTGTGTGAACAACCCTGAAGAGGTCCCCAACAAGAGCCCCAATGTTGGGCAGCCAACCAGCCGAGCACTTGGAATCGAAATCGGAATTGGTATCTCTAGCCACCCAGTAGTCAGTCTGTTGGCAGCCGCCGCAACCCTCCTGCCAGCAACACCCCCTCCCCCCACCCCGCACACACCACACTGCAGCCCTTAAGGCCACAGCAAAATAAACATTGTGCGCGCAAGTTGTAAAATTTCAAATTAAAAACGTGATCTCAGCGCGAATTGGAAAGTAAATTATTTGATTCTGCACTTTTCAGACCCCTCACCTGTCCCGACCCCCTGTACCTTGTCCTGCTGCCAGTTCCAGCCCAGGCAGACAAGCGAAAGTGCTGAAAGCTCAATAAAGCAAACAAAAAGGCGAGCGAAAAAAAAAATAAAATGTTCAACTGAAAACAAGGCAAAAACTGCAGCTTGGAACATTGGCGCAATAAAAAGGACGCGAAGGCGAACGGAACGAAGTGGTGCGGACACAGCAAAAAGGATGTTGTATGTATCCTGGCGAAATGTGTTGAAAATTGCGCGCCGCCGTTGGTTATCTCTCCATTCAGGAGCAGCACAAGAAACAGGACGCGAACGCGAGGCAAACGGCGCCAAACAGTTTTTATCTGCGTTCGTGCAGCGCTTCGAGCACGAGCCGGGGCCATAACTCAGCGTTGGGTTGGGTGGGTGGGGGGGGTGGTATGGGAGAAGAGGGTTGGCGGAAACGGAAATGCGCCACGCCAAGCAAATTGAACTGGCGCGAGCAGCTTTCGCACCACTGTGCCATGGCAGCGACCCGACAACGCCTTAATTGAGGTACAAATTGAGCTTTTGCATTGCTCCCTTTTATCCTTTATTTTCGTCCTTTTGTTTCTGAGAAAAATTACCCTACTACACAGCTAGAAAAAGCAAAAACGAAGAGCAAGAATGTTGCATATAACGCTTGTGGGCGGCTGGCTGGGGAGTGGCATGCGAACTGAAGCGAGATTTCGCCAGCGAGATTTAATACGCGTTCCGCTGGCTGCTTTCTTTTTTTTTTTGGGATTTGAAACAGAAAATGAAACCGACTCTGAACTGGGCAGCGGGTACACAATAAATTCAATGCCCCTGCGAGCTCCGGGTTCTCTTTGCCGGGGCATGTGCACGCATACATATGCGGGTAATTTCAGTTTTATAGCAACTAGTTTCTGAAACGGATGCAATTGATGTGATTTTGATGGCATGTAATTCTTAAATGAAACTCCAGAGTCAGAGAATGTGTAATTACTCGATGAACATAAAATCCTCTTTGGGAGAGTTCATATAATTTAAGGAGCGCTTCAGATTTACATTTTATCTTGGGAAATTTCGGGAATTGACTTGAGAATAAACCAACCGACTCCAGTGAAAGGTTTGTTTGACTGACTTTTATGAAGCGCAATTCACAAGGGAAATTCAAGAGTTGTACTTAAATACATCCTTTGTGTACTTGAAATTGATTTTGGGGTAATGGGTGTGTTCTTAGTACCTTGAACAAAAAATAATAAAAGTTCTATGTAAATGTAAATGTGAAAAGAATACTTTTTGTTGGGCCTTAGAATTAATTGCAGGTGTGTTTGCTGTGATTTACTTAGAGTTATTCTGATACCGATCACTGTGGAGCTTAAAAGGAGCACAAAACTATCCCTATATATTACATTAATAATGTTATCTGGTCTTAAAGTAAATAAAAAATTATAAATAGTTAGTTATAATAATACATAATATTGTAGCAATAACTGTAGTTATATAAGAATTTTGTTATTTGAGAGAAATTTAAGAATAAGTAAATGTAAAATAGAAGTAAAATAAATAATTATAGATGGGCAGAAAAGATTACCATATTAAAAATTTTATAACTTTTGTAAACCGTTTTTCATAGGGAATTTTAAGACTTGAGCATTATAAAAAGTTGAGAATAAGTACTAAATAAATGCCTTTTTATAGCTAATAATAAATGGTTTTTATATTTATATCGTTAGTGTCTTATATAGTTTTCTGATAAGGACTCAATCAACAGGACTTAATTAATTTTGATACGAAACTCATTCAAACTGAGGCGCATCTGAATCCCACTCGACTAGAATTGATGCGATTTCAGCAGCTGCAGCAAGACTCTCTTAGGTTCTCGGGCGATTTTCTTGTTTCTCTTGGCCCATTCGTGGATTGCTATTGCCTGACCGGAGATCATAACAGCTACACTGCTAAACGCTGTTTTACTTACTTTTCTGCAATTTGGCGCCGCACCACGACGAACGCGATGATGAAGACGATGATGAAGATCATTCGAAGACGGCGACAAAGGCAGGGATAGGGACAGGCATTGGGGGCAGGCACTGTGGCTGCAACGTAACGAGCCGCAAAACTACTGTGGCTCTTGTTGTTATTGTTGTTGTTGTTGTTGTGGTTGCCTGTGGCGCAGCTCTGAACGGTGGACGATGGGAAGGTGGCTTCGTGTGTGGTCCCCAATGTGGCAATGTCTTCTTTTAGCGCAGCTCTTAGCTAAGAGCGCATCAAAGAGCAACTTCGAAGTGGGACCGGGCACAGAAGCTGAATCACGTAGCGAGAGCAATGGGATAGCTTCGATGGTCCGCCAAAGTGTCAATAATTTTAAGTGCAGTGCATTTTTGCTCTTTGGAGGCCAGTTGAATCGTGGCGCTCTTCGCATCGCATCGCATCGCATTGCGCTCTGCGCTTTTGAATCGCATACATATTAATCACTCCTAATGGACTGCAATTGAATTTCAAGTAATCATCGAGTGCCTCAACTTGGGGCAAGCTTAATAGCCGCCGTTGCCGATGCTGTTGTTGTTGTTGTTGTTATTGCTGTTGCCGACTGCCACTCGCCAATGGGTTTAAGCCAAACGCAACTTGGGTGGTCCAGATGCCGTGTCTGTGGCTCAGTGGCTCCAACTGTGGCATGTACGTGGCTCAAACTGAAGCTGAGGATGAAGCTCTGTAGGATCGCTGATGTTCGTTGTTGCTGTTGTTGTTGTTGTTGTTGCTGCATTTGCCGCTTTTACAGGAGGGCAAAAGGTTTTATGGCCGTTGCAAGATGCGGAAAAGCCTTTTACACGGTGCCTGATGGGCAGCGTCCAATGTCCACGTCCAGTTGGGGAATTGGAAAACTCAATTTGATGGCAACAACCCGAAAAAAAAACATTTAATGACTGCAATTTTTCATAAAACTCGCAGCTAATTAAGTTTTGGAATGTTTTCGTTACGAAAATTAATTTTCGTTCACGTTCGATATTCCACGAAAATTCGAATCGAAATCCAGTAGTGATCAGCGTTACAGATGCCGATGCTGATGCAGATGCAGATGCAGATACAAAGATACCGATACAGTAGCTGTCTCCATTGAGCGCCTGATGAGCATCATTAGTTAAGCGTCGAAATTCCACGTAAACCGAGAATTCCACAAAAGACGAGACTCGAGAGTCGAGACTCGAAACTCGGGACTGGAGAGTCGAAAGTCGAGAGTCGGTCACCTGCGCCTTCGGACTTCTCTGGGGACACCTTTGACAATCGATCTGTGGCCGGACAACATGTGCTACTCACTGCTTCAACTGGACACTGGACACTGGACATTGGCTTCGCTGGTGTTCGAGAAATTGATAAATTTGAATCGACAGCAAACGGCAGTCTTATAATTTCTTTCGGGCCTTGTTTTCGCATCGATCACTGAACAGTCTTGATCACAAAAAATTTGGTAAATAAAAAATAAGGAAACTGTGTAACATGACATAGTTTCCAGTTCCCCAGTGGTAGTTTCTTGTTGTTGGCTTGGCTAATTGACAAGTTGATTTCTAATTAGACCACCGCGCCGTAGTCATAGTCAGGGCCAGGCCAGCGACTGTGGCAACCACCTCTTTGCATATGGCTAAAGTGTCGCATGGAGCAATTTTCAAGGCATTGCCTTGGCTAATTTACACGCGCAGGTGTCAGTCTGTCGACGGGCCAAAAGCGATACCCAATAGCCGGTCCGCGAACAGAGAACAGGGCCCAGACCGCGTCGAGTGTGGCCCTTTAGTCTTTGTGTTTTTTCTCTGTGGCCTGCGTGTCCGCGTGCTGTTGGCGATAAATTATGGCTTAATTAAACTAAAAACAAAGAAATGTTTGCTTTATACATAACTATATGCATATTACCTGCCCTCTCGCTCTCACTCTGTCTCTGTTTCTGTCCCCTTCTGTTTAGGGCATGGTGCCTAATTAAAAGTCAAGTTGAGTCTAGCATCAACTGGAATTATTCATTCATGAAACATATTAATCAGCGGCTTATCGGCAATTAAACTACTGAAGCCCCTCGACAATCGAATGCACTTAGAAATTAACTGCAGCAGCCTCTCTCTGACTGATGACGCGGACATTTCGTCTACTGTCACCGATCGTCGATCACTTGGATCGATTGTCGATCGTCGTCTCAACTGCAGTGGACAGCAATACATCAGACGGCTGTTGGTAATTAATCTGAATGAGGGGAAAAGTGTTGAGTCGGCTCGGATAGCAAATGGATGGATTGGCCTGACTCTGATCCAGTTAAAGTGCGTAAGAACGGATCATTGCAGAGGGCAGAAGTGAATTACAGTTTTGTATGGATACTTATCAATAGACGCGATCACAGCCGATCTTTAACTTGCCCTGCCCAAAGTAACTTGATCAGTGTTTTGTACAGTGACAAATGTGTGACAACAAATCACTTTCATTGATTAAGATCACTTAAAGTATTTGGCCTTGCGACTGAGTAAGAAAAAGTCATGGAATTAGAGATCATTATTTATGTATGCTCTTGTTAAATCAATTGAAACAATTTCAACTGAAACTCAAATCATATACATATATCTATATATAAGTTGAAGATCTATATAAGAAATTTTTTTATTTATTTAAGCCATTATTCGATTATGATTTAGTGAACATTTTCACAGTGTAGTAACAGCTTAAAAAATTCAAGTATCTGAAAGATGTATACATATTATTGGTTTTGTGCAACATACGGCAAATTAAAAAAAAAATTGTGTGCGATATTTAAAGTACCTTATTTAATATCTGTCAGTAAAATTTGATTCGTCTAGCTTCAAAACATAAAAAAGATGTCTAGATTAAATTGAGATGGGTATACATGAGTGTATATTCCAGAATAAATATCTCTCTTTTGATTTTGTTAACAATTATATTTTTTTATAATTTACTGATCCCAACGATTCGCCATATGGAATACTTCAACATTGAGTTATAAAAATGAATGCAAAATCACGTCTAATGCAACATTTGAGAATCTGTATCAAGAGTGTGATCAAGGTGGTTCTGCACCCTGCGATCTGTGTGATCTGTGCCATCTGCATGCGAAGCCAAAAGAACCCTTAAGTCCTATACACACAATGACACTGAGGCAGAGGACTGTTCCAGATTTCAAGGCAACTTGCCATGTGGTCCGCACAATTGAGCCATCAGCATCAATGACCAAAACGAAATCAACACTAAAAATGAAAAAGGCAACAAGAAGAATCGAGTTGAAAAAAAAGAGGCAACTGCCAGATTTGATTAACCCAAGCACAAAAGGAGTGGCCCACGCTATGGCACTCAAGTGCCAAAACATGACAAGGCACAGATCCTGCAGTCCGTGTGGCCCTCGATGAAGCGCCTCCAAAGTACCAGGAATCAAGCACTCAACGGCTTAAGTGTGCGCCAAAGAAATCTTACCAAAAAAAGGCAAATCAAAATAAAATGTAAGATATTCCAAGCTGTTGTTGGTTGTCTCCAAAATATATAATGAAAAAGTCGCACGATCATCGGCACCGAACGATCGACGATCTCAGCCAGCTGCAGCCTCTTAATTTGACACAAAACAAGATCAAATGTCACTCATCATAATCGGCCAGTTGGGGGCAGCTTAGCGACATGCTGTACCCTCAACAGGACACGCATGCATATGAGCACGATCTTGGGTCGGTTGAGACTCCGGTTGAGTGTGTGGCCGCGATGATCGCCTCTTAATATGCAGGCAGGCATGCGCCGGCCGACTTAAGATTGCCCAAGTGGCAGCCACAAGAGCGACAACAACATTTGTTCGACTTGCAACTGCAACTGCAACGGCAACGGCAACTGCAACTGTCACTCGCCGGTGGGTCTTTGCACTTGCCCCCAGATCAAATGCGAACGAACCCTGAGACCTGATCGTGGGCTCTCTTGCTTCCCGTGTTCTAATGCGCACGCCCTTAGCATAATTAATGCGCATCGGGGGCTGCTTGAGGAAACCAACCGAAACTCGAACCTTCATAATTTTTGGTGACATTTCCTTTTGGTCGCTTTCAACAACTTGGCTGCCGATTTATGACTTTTAATTTGTATGTCCGACTCGAACCGCGCTGTCGACTCGATTAATTGGACCTCCACGAAGCGTTGGCTACTGTGCATATCATTTTGGGTTAACGTTTAATGCCGTAAGGATCACGGATCGGCCCGCCTCTGTGGGCTCATTTAGGCCTCATTTTTATTATTTAATTATTTTCAATGCGATCGTTCGCACAGTTCCTAGAGAAGAATAACTAATTGTCTGACTGACTGACTGATTGACTGACTGACTGATTGTCTGGGGTGTGTTGTGTCTTCTAGGAATAGTATGTGCAACACGTCTGCGACTGCCTGCGGCGACCTTGCCACTGTTTGTGGCCGCTTTGTGCATTGTGCGACATTTGCGATTTTAGATTCGCTTGCGGTTCGCATTGTTCATAATTTATGCAAGTAATGTTTTGATTTGTGCCTCTTTCTCAGCTACTTTGCTTCAGGTGTGCACACCCACACACACACATTTCCCCTTTGAGTCCCATTCCCAGACGCAATCAATTTCTGTTTTGACAGTTCTACTGTCAGGGGACTTGAAGTGTGTCTAATTGATGTTTAGACTGATGCACGACAATTGCTGGTAGGCAGTGTACTTAGGGCGGGGCAGATGTTTAATCAAAGTCGCAGAACTCTCCTGTTCTGCTCTGTTTGATTAAACAGCCGAAAAGGACACTCCACTGACATCTGCCGGTCGTCCTGGTGACAGTTTTATAACACTTTAAATGTTGTTTGGGTTTTGCGTTACGTGTTTATTGCCTTCACCCAAGCCCACAAACCGGGCCAAGACCACGGACCAGCTCTCGGACATGCGTGTCCAATCGCGTTAACTCGAAAGGCTCAAAAGGGTTGCCTTCACTTGCTTGGGGGTTGTGTTGGGTTTGATACAATTAAAATTGCTGCAAATGTGCCATGAAAATGCAATCCAAGGGTTGGGCCACATCGTTAGATTTTACGATGCGGCTACTGTTTCCATTTCCCCCTTCTCCTCTCTCCTGGTTGCTTCGCGCGGAATTCCTGTTTCTAATTGAATTGAATTCAATAGACAGTCGCCATTCGCCAGTTGGCTGTTAACTTTTGGGCCAACTACTTAGCCAAGTTTCAGTAAACTCGGCAACATAATAATTCCAACTGCACAACTGTCAAGGTATTCACATCTTGGCAGGTTCATAAACAGCGCCCCCCTCTAAATCCAACACACCCCGCACTCCTCGGTAGACGCAGTGGCAATTCGGGACCAGGTAAATAGCTTGTTTTGCATGTTAACAAGATACTTCCGGGCCAATAGCGAACGGCAGTGTTAACCATGTCGTGTAGTCATTTGCTCAATGGCTCCGTGGCTTCGTTGTTCCGCCGACTTTATGGCAGCTCTCGAAGCACACAAATGAAAATTAAATGCAATTTTCACATTTTCATATGTCACCAACAACAACGAAGAATTTTTATTGCATAATTAACCCCACCCAAAAGATGAAACCGTATATCTGAGTTCCTTTTTGTGCTATAACCTAAATTAATGGGTATCCAGAGCTGAAACAAAGGTCGGCTTATTATTGCCCATTAGAGACATACCCTTAGTTTTATTTAGTCTGTCAATTAGCTACCAGATATTTGGACTATAACGTGGCAAATGCATGTAATCTATATTTAATTCATACTTTGTATATTGAAAAATGTATACTTATTAGGTATCAGCTTTTAAAGTTGCAGGATAGACAAACATGTAAACTAAAAAAATCAAAAAATATTTTTTTTTAATTCGTTGATTTTTAATAAAGAATCGATGTTAATAAAAAAATAAGTAACAAATTATGACCAGAATGCCTTCAAACATGAAAATCGGTTCAGTTTTGAAAAATGTATGGCTGATGCAAATATGGCCCTTATGGCTTCAACAATTTTACATGTGCAAATTTTTCTCCATTTTGGCATGATTTTTGACAACAAATTTGACCCCCTCAGAACCATGCACAATGTTGTTTTTTATACTATTTAAAGCCAGCAAAATCGATTAAAAACGCAAAGTCGCAATTTTAAATTTAAAAAATTTTGTTTGAAAATAAATAGGGGGGAGTACATAAATTTTTTCAAAAATACCAAAAAAAAAAATTTTTTTTTAACGCCTTGATTTTGATTGTAAAATCAATTTAAATGAAAAGTCATGACCAGAATGCCATCAAACATGAAAATCGGTTCAGTTTTGACAAATTTACGGGTGTCTAAAATATGAGACCTATGGGTTCGAGAGCTTTACATGTCAACATTTTTCTCAATTTTGGCATGATTTTTGACAACAAATTTGACCCCCTCAAAATCAGGTTAAATGTTGTTTTTTATACTATTTTTGGCCAGGAAAATCGATTGTTTTTTATACTATTTTTGGCCAGGAAAATCGATTAAAAATGCAAACTCGCAATTTCAAATTATGAAAAAATTTTTTTTTCGAAAATTCACAAGGGGGGAGTACATGTTTTTTTTTTCAAAAATACCAAAAAAAAAATTTTTTTTGTAACGGCTCGATTTCAAATGTAGAATCAATTTAAATGAAAAATCATGACCAGAATGCCATCAAACATGAAAATCGGTTCAGTTTTGACAAATTTACGGGTGTCTGAAATATGAGACCTATGGGTTCGAGAGCTTTACATGTCAAAATTTTTCTCAATTTTGGCATGATTTTTGACAACAAATTTGACCCCCTCAAAATCAGGTTAAATGTTGTTTTTTATACTATTTTTGGCCAGGAAAATCGA